>QXTE01000081.1:2285095-2354140 GCA_003942145.1 Platysternon megacephalum | reverse complement strand
GCCCTTCGTAACTAAAGTTGGGCACCCAAAATTAGAGGCCATTTGAAAAGTTGAATGATATAATACATTTTAAATTGTGACTTAATTTTGTTTGTATTGAAACCATTTCTGTCGCTGGGAAGTACAGAGAGCTTTTTGACGACGATATATTTGAAATCTCAGCTGCAAGTCTCTTTTTCAATAAATTGCTTTTAGGGGAGCGAATGGAGAATATGAGAAAAAGTAAAATCTGTACAATACCTTGGTTGTTCAAAGACATTCCATACATCTTTGAAAGAATAGGCCTACAGAGCCTATGTAGAACACGTGATCCCAATGTTTTTAAGTAGTTGGGAAGTAATTTAGTCCCAAATGTATGTATCTTATTTATTTGCTTTTCTGTGGCACACACATCATATCATCTGAGTGCCCCACGTACCCTCACAGCACACCTGAGAGGTGGGAAATACTATTATTCCCATTTTACAGATGGGGAACTGAGGCACTGAGAAACTACTATGTAGAATTTCCAAGTGGCAATCTGGGCATGAAGCAGAGATTTAAGGGCTCAGTTCAGGGTATGCTGGAAATCTGGGAAATTTTCAAAACTGAAGATGATGCTGGATTTTTGAGAATATGTCCCCTGCTCTGCTTAGCCACAGGGAGTTTTAGAAGCTAAATATAAAAAAAAATCTATAGTACCCACCCATTACTGTGACCACTTGTTCCTAAATACCAGAGCACCCTTCTCGTGCTCTGAGCCTCAAGTACTCAGCAGGAAGCTATTCAACCTGACAATCCTGGAGTCTGGTCAAAGTGGCTGCTGTCCTTGCTCCCCCCTGCTGTCAAATCCTTCTTGTTTCTTTTTCCTGTAGAACCTCCTAATTTGCCTCTTCATTTGCATGGTTAATGACATCAGTTACGTAAGCTCTCTCCAGCAACGGTATTCCACAATATCATGGAGCATGAAACTTACCTGGAATATCCTGTTAACTTTTTCAAGGACATATTGGAATGTACTGTTAATCTTGTGGAAGCAGAGAAAGAACTGACAGGAAGGGAATGCAATGCATGACAGTTCGTTAGCAAGAGTCAGGCTAACTGTAACCCTAATAACAAAAGATTTGTAGAAGCGAGAATTGTGTGAGGCGAGTGGGACAGAACTGGGTGAGAAGTTGTTGCGACCTTGTGTAGATAATGTGTAGGAAATATTGTATGTAGACTAGAGTCAAAATAAGTGAGAAAAATAAGATATCAAGAGGGCCTATGTATAAACAAAATGGAGCTGTTGATTATTATTGTCTGTAACAAAAGGTATAAATGCTTACTGTAATTGTTTACCTAGAGAGAGACCTGTTTAGCTCTCTCCCTCTACGCAATTGCTAGGGTAAATAAAGTATCTGACTTGCTGTACCCAAACAAACATTGAGAACTCTGTTATTCTCCGACAATCTGGTGCAGGCATTTTGAAGGTGCCAAATGTCTGCACTATTGATCATTCTTGGGGACCTGAGGGTACTATTATACTTGGACTGGGACTATATTTCAGTTTTTACAGTTTGGGTGAGAAGCCACATTTTGAGAGACTGTCAGGACCCATAACAGGGCAGTTTAACCTGGTGGTCAGAACCAAAGTCAGAGCCAGAAGCCACACCAAGGGTCAGGGCCAGAGCCATGTCAAGGATGAAGCCAGAGTCAGAAGTCATGCCAAGGGTAAAGAATGGAGTCAGCAGTCAGGGGTCATGGAGAGGAACCAGGAACAACAAACAAGGAGCAGGAGGTGGTACCAGGAGCAGGGACAAGGCATGGTAACAGGATCCAAGTGAAGTAGCAGGATCCAGGAAAAAGGAGTAGGAACCAAGCAAAAAGGCAGAGACTGAGTCTCAGGGGTTTAGACAGCACTAGGCTGAGCAACTAGCTCAGTGGTTCTCAACTTATTTACCATTGTGGGCCACATTCAATACTACCTGTATGGCCCTGAGGATGTCACATGGGCCACAGGTTGAGAACCACTGAACTAGCTGCTCAGAGAAGGAGGACAGGGACAGGAAACTTTATACCCAACCAGAAGCCTTTGCTAGTCACCTGACCCTACTGAGTTAGCAGGTGAAGTCTCTAATGGTGGGGCATTAGTGGCAGTTCCTCCACTTGACCCTGCAGCATGGTGATACAGAAGGTAAGGGTCTTGCTTGGCAGTCCCGTGGGCTTACATTTGAGATCTGCCATGCCTGACAGAGTGTAACTTCTATCCTCTGGGGGGAGATACAAAAGGTAGATCATGCCAGACCAACCTGATCTCCTTCTTTGAGAAGATAACTGATCTGAGCAGGTAAGAGGAGCATCTGGGGAGGAGGTACCATGTTGGGAGGACAAGGCAATTTGGAAGCTCCCTCACGATAGCCTCCAGTGTTCAGACTCAGTCCCAGGGTCTCACAAGCAGCTGTGATGTCCCTCAAGAGAGAGTGTAATTGGGTTGCAGCCTTAAATCCAATTCCAGAGTGTTCTGGGGACCCAGTAGGCAAGGCCCTGCTGGCATCGCCATCCTAAGCAGATCAGGGGGGAAAGGAAGTGCCCTGCAATTACTGGTATCCCACCCCTTCCCACAGGCAGGGAACACCACCCAGCCTGTTCCTCTGGGTAATGCAGGAAGTTGTGAGAGGTGTCCCCACTGAGATAACTTAGGGGAGGTAGGGTGCCATTTTATCATACCATTCATAACCCCATTACATTTGCCTTTTACTGAGGGACAGTCATTTATTTCATAGAAGTTCTGTATGATTTACAATTCCTTTTTTTTCTGTCCATGGGGAAGTTGGTATATGCTATTGCCCTCCTCTTGGTGGTGTTGAAGACATCCTTGAGGTGGTGGGAGGCAGCTGACTGACCGATTCCCTTTGTGTCTCCTAAGATAGTTAGTATTCCTAGTGCTGTGGTGACCAGACTGGCACTAAAAGGACTTAGGTCCTGTTGGTCACCCTATCAAGATTCCACTTCAGCTTACCAAGGGGTATGATGGCTCTGTGGTGAGGCTGTACCTCTGGATGATATGCACTTATGTGAAGTCACGGAAGGCTTTTCATGGTTCATAGTGTGCTATAGAGTAAGTCCTCCAGAAGTGTGGAGATGCCACACTTCTGTACACTCTATGCCCTCTTTACTTTCCAGTGCCATACTCCCTTCTGGGCAGAAACAAAGCAGCCCAGGACAAAGTAGTTGCAGGCTACAGCTACACCAAGTAGCTGAAAGTTTTGTTACCTCATTGCTTTTTATAATGAAGAATTCACCTTGACACCGGTCTGCTCACCTGTAAGATACTACACATACATTCTATTTATAAAATAATGGTGTCTCCTCTGCCTCTGAGCCAGAGTCAGCCTGGCCGTCCTCCTTTTCATCAATTAGCTCAAAATATACCAGTACCATCATAGCATGGTTGGGAGTTGAGCTGTAACTATTGGCTGTTACAGTGTTTCACCATGAATTGCTTATCCCTTGATGAACCTGCCTGTCCCCTTCAGCTTTCTTTTTCTGCCCCCTCCCCCACCAACTCTGGCTCTGCCCTAGTCCCCAAACCCCTTAGTTATTGCTCACTTGCACAGTGCCTGTCTGAGAATCTCTCTCTCTCTCTCTCTCCCCCTCTCCCTTTCTCCAGTGTGTCTGGAATTTTTTAATCAGTTTGCAGTGGGTATGTTGGCGTAAGGTGTGTAGAGCAGCCAAAGAGTAGCTGGTGAATGAATGGCTTCACCAGTGCCTCTGACATGATAAAGTTGGGAGCATCTGGCTGGGTGGGTGAAGGCCTCTGAACTCTTTTGAATATACTAACTGATTGGCAAGCCCTTTAACCACACCTGGGACCTGCACTGTTGAAGCACTCAGTACCTAGCCTTTTCAGAGGAATTGGGCATGACTAAACTCCTGTTCTTAAAATCGCCTGAGTGCCCAAAAATTAATTGCACTGTTGTTTGCATGCCCAACAGGACACTTGGACAGCATAGACTTCTGAAAAGATTGACATAAGTGACTTGTCTAAGGTCACACAAAGTCTGTGGCAGAGGTAGGATTAGATTCCAGATCTCTTGAGTCCCATTGCTAGTGCTTCTCTAATGTGGAAAACAGAAGAAGGCATTCTTATGCTAAGCAGTTCATAAATTAAGCTATAAAGAGAGAGATTTCTTGTGTCTTGCATATACTTGATAAATGGGTACCAAATTTCAACATATTCCGCACCTATCAGTGTCATTCTTAATTCTGTTAAACTTTTCTTTAGACAGGAAATCCCATGACTCGCTAAACACTTATTAGCAAAAATAATAATAGTTACTAACAATAAATGAAGTAAGAGAAGGCAATAGGAACCAGAATCAGAACCATCAGCTGATTCTAAAAGTGCCAGTGCTGATGCTAATTTAATGTCTGATTTAAGACACTTCGAGCAATTTAATTATATTCTCCAGTTTTATTGCTACAGCAGACAGCTAGCAATGGACAGATGGCATCATGGATGAAGAGTGTTTCTTACCCATTCCTCATACTCCCTTTTATATGTTTTCTTCAGAGTCCCTGGACAACTATGAGAGATATTTTTTAAAAACATCACAAAATACATTATTAAAATTGTAAGACTGGTCTCAATTAGGGCTCATTGAAAAGTTTCCATCTGAGCTGGATTTTCTCTGGATAATTGGGTTTTCAGCTAAATGAAGTTTTTCCATAAAAAGTATCTGCTTCCCGTGGGAAAATTTGACTTTTCATTTTAAAAAAGAAACAAAAAAAATTCAGCCAAAAACTAAAAAACTTTGGTTTGGAAATGCCACCAAGATACCTTATGGAAGTTGTAATTCAGGTGTCTTGTGCCCCCATTCTCCTTCATGGGTCTGGTTCCCCAGCAGATCACATCTCCCATGATACACAGTGGTGTGATGCATTATGGGGCATATAGTCCAACCAGGGAGCCCAGCCCAGAGGCGGGGACATGATGCTATCAAACATTTATGAAGTACCTCACCAGCATTTCCTAATCAACATTTATCATTTCTCAGCTGAAATATTTCAGTCAGCAATTTTGAGGTTTGGCCCAAAAACATTTGGTTTTCAATTTTTCATGTAAAAGTCAAAATTTTTCCACCAGAAAAAAAATCATTTCTCAACAAGTTCTAGTCCCCATGTTTAATTATCTGACCTGGTACAAGTACCTCCTCTGGACTGCATAATTTTTGTCTGTGATTTTCAGTTTCCAGTGCAATCTTTCTTAGATAAATTATGTTTTTAATCGCTCAACCATTATATGAAAGACAGAAGAATACTGCATTAGCTCATCTTTTCAATATTCAATAATCTGACTGGTTTACAGTCCTTTTGCTTCCCCATTTACAGATCTGGCAACCTGTGACAAAGAGGAAGAATGACCAGTCATTCAAAACACAGCATAGTTAAGAGTTGAGGGTAGTGTATCATACTGCCATTTTTATAGGCTACAGAATGCAGGGAAAACATGTACTAAGGATACCATGTGGTTTAGTAGTTATATGAAAGGGTTGGGAGCCAGAAAGACTCTGGTTCTTGTTCTGGTTGAGCCAAACAGTCTAAAACACCCAAATCTGGTATCAGCCAAAGTAGAGTGGTTTGCCTGATCAGAGGACAGAACGAGAGGCAAGAAAACCAACTTGAAATTCAGAGGTCTGTTTGAGACAAGAAAGAGGGAGCAAGGGTGTTAGAGAGAGGTAGGGAGAGAAAAAAAAGGATCTTCTTGGCTTGGGTGTATGGAGTACAGGAGATTAGGCAGGCAGAGGATTAGAAAAGGGAGACCTGAAAAGGTTTAGTTCAGTGATTCTCAAACTTCAGCTGCTGGAAAGCCACATCAGCATCAGACAGGAGCCTGTTGTAAAGTCACATATTTAGTACAAAAACTGAGATACTTTCACTTGTGTACTCCATCTTATCTGTAAAGGACAGACACACACTTCCAGTAACAGGAGCAACCTTTGGGAAGAGGCTGCCCCCAACCCTACAGAAGGAGCATTTTAGTGGGAAGGAGTCCAGGCCCTGGAGTTCCTCCCTCTCCTCCACTGCTCAGCCTTCGAGGTTGAGGGGGGAAGTCTCTGAGCAGAAGGGTCTTGGGAACCTCCCTATTGTTATTTGGCACTAGTCTGTGGTGGAGGGGGAAACTCATGTCAAGTCACCCTGCCTTCTTCTCCTCCTGATTTAAGTTAGTCCCACCTACTGTCCTTGGACAGCCCTATGTCCTCTGACCAACAAACTCCACTCTTACCCACTCTTCTTATGAAGGATTTGGGGGCTGGATGAGGTAAGTCGTCATCTTCTAATGCCAGCAAACTGTAATGTGACCAGTGACACATCAAAGAGAATCAGCTCTGATTGCAGATCACATATATGGGCAAAGAACAAGTTGGGAAGCAAACATTAAAACCCTCAGAACTTGTTGGCACCAAATTCATTGACTTTGTGCTAAATTTCTTCAATAACTCCGGGTGATGGGGTGCCCAGACAGCTCCACCCCAACACACCTGCAATACATGTGCAGGCTGGAGGAGGAGTTAAAAGGGGGAAAGAGTAGCTCTCTTGCTAGTGGAGTTGATCAGATTTACTTACACGCTGAAGAGTCTGGAATGCTTTGTGACACAGTAGTCACCATTTATCAACAGTTGCTGTACTATAATAGGTGCGAAAATGATAGGGCCTGATCCTGAGATGTGCTGAGCCTCCTGTAGCTCAGCTCTTCTCAGATGTTTGCCATTTCTGTATTTCCTAATCTAAATGTCAGGAAATACTACTGATCTCCAATACCACAGGGTGGTTGCCATTAAAAATCCAGAGTTGGCTAGCAGTTATTACACTAAGAATTGCCACTGAACCCATTGGGAGACAATACTCTAAAATTCATTAATGTAAACAACTTCAGATATCTTTCCAAATATAGCAAGAGCAAACATGAAATGACATCTGCAAGCAAGGGAGAACTTCACTAACTCCAGAAAAGGCTATTCTTAAGGCAGGGACTATAATGGTAGAGACTTAACCCATTCTCATTACAGTCTTATGACTGCAATTTTGTTGTTGTAATCTAATGTTGTCTTGGTTATTAGTAGATTTTCTCCAGAGTCCAGGCAGAAGCAGATGTGTTCAGAGAGACATCAAGTATGTCCTGTTTTCCTAGCAGTTTTAAATGGACTCCTCTTTAGGGTTAACTCTTTTTCTTAAAGCAAATATAATCTGTCTGCAAAAAGTCACATTAATTTTGTAGAAAAGCTTTTAATGGTAAGGAAGCAACCTCTTCGTGCCATTGTAACAAGCAACCCTCTCTCCTTTCAAATCTCTCCTCCAAACATACTACATACCACCTGTAGATGTGCTATTTACTATGTTTTGTTTTGCTTTTTAAAAAGGGGAGGGGATTGCTATGTGGTGGTTCTTGTGTCTGAGCTGTGGTCTTTTGTTTCAAGTCCAATCTGCTCCTTTTAAAAACAATGGCAAAAATCCTATTTCCTTCAGTGGAGTTGAAACAATTTTTGTAGTGGTGATGCTGAAAGCCATTGGCCAAAACTATAAACCCTGTATATGATGGAAACCACTTCACGCCTGCGGGTGCTGCCTCACCCCCAGCATCCCTAGTTCCAGCACCTGATTTCCTTCAATGGGAGTTTAAACCCTGTGGCCTGAACGTATTAAACAAGGGAGGTAATTGAGTGTGCTCCCTGATGGCATCTGCTGGAGAGTAAGGGGAATCAACTGAGCAAGACAGTACCTCATTTGCATATGAACTACAAGTAGGTGGGGACATTGGGGTATAATTTAACTAAGTTTTGTACTTGGGACCCCTATTTTTGAGAGTACCCTGTTGAGAACCTGCCTGGACAATGACTGGGTATGGCAATACCCTGATTAAAACTGATGTTTGCCTAGGTGGGGTAAGAGGCCCCTGGATGCAGCTAGAGGGCAAGGGGAGGGAGACTTCTTATTTGTTGTTTGTTACCAGGAATATTTCTCTGGGTGGCAGGGATTCTGATGAGTTTCTAAGATCCCAGATTCCCTTGTATCTGAAAGAGCTGAGCTAAGAGCCTGTGATGGTTTGCACTCGTGGGGAGCATTGTGCAGTGGTCAGGGCTTAGGCCTTTCAACATGCAGGGGGGCATTTGGTAGGAGAGGCCAGGCCCTCCCATTTCACCAGGTTCTGGCCCAGGGCCCCCGTGAGCGCTATCAAAGGTCTGACACCCAAGAGTACCTTAAGGCTGCCCTCCCTGGGCCACTTCCTACCATCCTGCTATTGTCCAAAGTTTGCAGTCTGTGGCAAGGAGGTGTGAAGGGTGTCAGCTCACCTCCTCATGGCCATGCTTGGCATGGCAGCTCGCTCCCTCGCTCTCTCTCGGGGCAGCCACTGGCTCTTCCTGTGACTGGGCCTTCTGGCCAGGTCAGTCCAAAGTCTCTCGCCTGTCAGGGTAGTCCGTAAACAACACAAGGAGAATTAACACAAACTGAGTTCAGATGAGAGGGAGGAGGAAATGCCTCAGGGTGTATCTGAAGCAGGTCCTCCCTTCCCTCAGAGAGGGACCTTCGGGTAGTTGTTGTGGGGAGAGATCCTGCCTTTCCTTGGGAGCTGTGCATCTGGTCCACCACCAAGTAAGCTGTTCTGCTCCCTTTTAACTCCTCCCCCAGTCTGTGCATCTTTCAGGTGTGGCGAGGCAGGGAGGAGAGGGCTGGCTGAGCCCAGAGCAGCTCCTTAAGCCCTTGTTGCCCAGTGTGGGTTTGTATACCCCATCACAGAGCTGTGATTGCTTTTTGTAGGCAGTGACCACTAGAGATTCCAGTTGCCTAGCCAGTGGCAAACAGAGATGAAAGCCCAACAGCAGTTCTGGTCACCTGAGTACCAGAAAAAGGCAACAGGCAGCAGCAGTTGAGCCTAGAACCGAGCAGGCAGAGCAAAGCAGAGCGAGAGCAGAGGAGAGCAAAGCAGCAGTTGGATTCATCCACAGGCCACAGCTTCCAGCAGGTGAGCAGCAGAGTTAGAGCAGAGGAAATCATAACAATCATTTGTGTGAGTGTAGTGACTTTGGTGAGGCCTCCCGCTCCTAGCATCTGAAATCACTATAGCAAGACTGGTGGAAGAGCCCCAAAGCTTCCTACAAAACGGGAATCCTGATTTTCTTGGATTCCTGAAAGCACAAACTGTGAGTGAGGAAGTCTGGGACCCACAAACTGAGAGTGGGAGGCAAAACAAATTGCATCAGCCATTCAGGGTTCACTTTGCTTGGGACTGTGACTTATGCAGCCTGAGGTAAATGATGATGGAAAGTGTAAAATTGTAAATATGTCCTAGTTCAACCTGTTCTTTCCCTTATTTCCCCCTACCACCAAAGTTCATTTGTTTAAACCTGTGCTTGAGTGGGTACAGATTTGCCTAGAAAAGGCACCCAGAGGGGTTATAGGTTCCCAGATTACTGGGTATGGACTTGAGCCAAAATTGAAGAGAATCCAATAAAATAAGGACTAAGCCCTTGTCACTGCCAGCATGTTGCCAGAAGGATTACAGGAGGAAGACCGGGGCCTTAGGAAATCAAATTCTAGGACCATGTCTTTCTATGTTCCATAAAGTCCCATACACAATATCAATATTGAACAAATATTAAACACTATTAGTAATATGGAAACAGCTTATAAGTGTTGCGTGTTTTACTGAGGGTTACTTATAATAAAACAGGTCTCTGTAGGTTACAGTGCATTTAAGGCACAGCCCATAATAAGGGACAGCGCTGAACAGCACCACCCCAGTGAGCTATTGTATCAGGAAGGTACAATGTCTCCCAGAGCTCCCTGGAATGCAGAGAGAGCATATCCACTACACCCTTTTATGGAGTACCTCCTGCTCTGTACTGTATGCCAGTCGCCCTCCACTGGGTGGTGTGTAGGGACTGAAGCCAGGTTGCCTTCTGCCAACCTATCTCCTCCCCATTTGGGGCAACAAACTTCCCTAGGGAAGTAAGACTAGAACTATCCCTGTACACCCAGAGCACAGGGCTTGTATTTGCGCCTGGCCCCTACATGGGCTACCCAAGTAGGGTGGGAAGGCGCTGTACCAGTTCCAGGGCCAGAGAAAATCTAGCCCTACGTTGGTCTGTCTGGTGGTGGATGTTTAGGTTTGCTTTGGTTTTTTGTTTTATAAGGCAGTGGCAGATGGCTCACTGATCTGACTTGATGTGGCAATTCCTATTCTCCTGTGTTGCCTTCATGGACCATTCCATAGCCACAGTATGGGGTAGTTTGAGAGCTCTTTGATGCATAATTGACATAGCTATTGAAGACCACAAACCGAGATACTGAAAACACTAGGTTATTTAAACTTCTAGGCTTCTTTCTATCCAAGATTTTCTTCTATATTCAATTTCCTTGTAAGCTATGAACCATTCAGACTATACTTTTCATATAGCTGAAAGCAGATTTGATTAATATGATTTCTTTGTGAAAATCTGAGAAGATTAAGGAGTGTTGATGTAGAGAACATATGCCCTTTCTCAACATGACATTCTCTAACATTATACAGAGGTCTGCAGATCCTTCCAGTCATTATATTGTTCCCACTAGCTGCATCTGAGAGGAAAAAAATCTATCTTCAGGGAATTTCATTTTTCCTATTATAGTTTCAATCTCATGTGTAGGTCAACAAATCTGCAGCTGTGTATCGATGTCACTTTGTAACCAGAGGAAAGACCATGTTTCAAGGAAGCATTTGCAGATTGTTTTGGGTTTTTTTTCTGTCTTACAGGGTCTTTTTGTGATGCTTCCTTAGAAAAAAAATTTTAAGATTGGACAGATGACTTCTTGCTCAGTGAAGCAAAATGCCAAATAAATATGTTTACAGACATTTCTGTTAACTGTTTTCTGTCTATATGTCCCAGAATATTACTAGTCAAGCAAACTCCCTTCAAAAAAATCAGTGGGGAAAAATCAGTTCAGTATTGCTTCAACATGGTTTCTCATCTGTTCTTGACCTTCTGTATCATTTATAATTAGAAACTGAAAGGGCTTGGCTGGCTACTTGTAGTATCCTCTAGAATATAGATAGGAAGTTTGGCTCAGTCCTGGGATACATCAGTGGCAGAAAGATCACAAACTGATGTGCCTGCATACCCAGAGCTAGCCAGTGGAGCCCCCAAGATGGGCAATGCTGGTGGTGTAGGAAAGCATGGCTAGGGCTCTCAGGGGGTGGGCTGATTCAACATAATCACAGGAAGCCTCATCTTACATGGCTTCTATGAAGTCTCATCGACTATTTAAAGTTATTCACCCCAGGATGAATCCCCATTTAGATGCTGACACAGGGGTTGCAATTTGCAATCTCGTATACCAAAGAAGATCATCAAGCTTATGCATTGTATGATATGCCCTTTGCTACTTATTGCTAGTGGTATTGCAATGTCGACCAGCTAACATGATGTCTAAAATAACAGACTAGGGAAATAAATTATCATGCAGCAGTAGGTATTCACCTTAAAAAAGTGTGGGTCAATTTGTTGCTTATGAAGATCTAATAGCACTGGCTAGAATCAGTCATGCTGAAGACAGGCGTTGTGCAAGCTCTCGTTATACAGTTCTGTTACAGTGCTCCCACGTCCTCACCTACAACCTCCCACCCTCCCATGCCGTGGGCTCTCCTGACTGGAAGCTTCAGATATAAACAGAGTTTTAAGACCAGCTTACAGAACTTTACTCACATTTCACATCCGTACTGAGGAATCAACTCATGAACAGTCTTTGACACTAGCTTACAAAACTTTGCTGGCTGAGGAATTAGTGCTTCACACTTCTGCAGTATAAAATGACTGTGCACTAGAATGGTGCCTTTGATAGCATTCTCTGAGTGAAATCATTAGTAAATCAAACCTTTAAACACAGGTTTACACATCAGCCTATGAGCTAGATTCTGCTCTCCATTACATTCAATGGGTTTGCATGACTGCTGTCAGCAGAACTTGGCCCTATGTGTATACACTAGCCATTATGTTACATGGACACTTGTTTGCTCATCAACTTAAACTAAGCTGCATTTTTCATGCAATGCAAATGTAGTGGTAGTTATGTGACCTGGATAAAACTGCTCAACTCATTTCATTTTCATCTATAATTCTCCAACATGTTTCTACTCAAAACAATACTAGAAATTTTTGTCTTCACCATTTCCATTCCATCACAAAAAGTTCTGATCACCTGAAGAGTCTGCATTAATGAAAATCAGTGTTTTGGAAATGAAGACTGCTTTTTCCACTGGGAAGTAACCCTGTGCGCTCAGCAAAACATTTTGCGAGGCCCTAGCTTTATAGGCCTTGTAGGTCTGTGGCTGATGGGAATTAATTGCTATAAGTATAACTGGTTTAGGAGATTATAAAGTTGTGATTCAGAAATTCAGACTAGATAATAACACAGGCCATAGGACTTCCCTGAATTAATTCCTGTTCTAATTCCTATACTGTATTATGTGTACCACTCGTGGTATGTGAGCTTGATGTTCCCAGTTCACTTCACAACAATTTTTTAAGAAGGTGGCACATGAATCAATAAGTTTGGCAGCTGTTGGAGTAGAGCATATCTTTATTAATAGACCTTTCACATCCAGGGTACTGGTTCAGATCAAATCTAGCACACATCAGTAATGATTGGAAGTTCTCACCCTGTTTGATGGTCTCAGTGCAGTTCCTAGTGGACAGATGTCCACATCACATAAAGCACCACTGTAACTGGCACTAATTGAGTCCTTGGTCAGCAGCCATGGCAAAGGCAAATTATGAATGGGCAAAGAAAGTGATCTATTCTTTGACACAGTCCTCTTCATTAGGGTTAAGTATACTGCAGGGAAGTTTGCTGCACAGCCTATGATGAACTTGGTGTGTGGATTATTAGAGAATTTCAGTATCTAGGTCTGCTAAACCACCACCTTTATATGTACTAAAAATGTATTTTTGTAAAAAACAACTTGAGTTCCTACCTTGCTTGTTATGTAAGTCCCTGAGGACTTTGGGTTAATGAAGTGTCTTGCAATAGTCTTCTTGTTAGGTGTCAGAGGGACAAAAAAGTTAGCAGTGCAAAATGTCACCAGGTATGAAATATAAAAATGCTGCTCTCATTCACCTGTACCACTAGAACTGGATAAATGATGGATATTTTGGTTCACTTGCAATTCCAAAAAATTGACCAGGGAGGGGAGGGGGAATTGTTTTGGTTCAAACCAAAAATGACCCTTTTCAAACTTTTTAGCAAATCAAAAAGTTAAAGCTGTTTTGGGTCAAACAAAACATTCAGTTCAACCCAAAATGAAATGTTTTGATTTTGAGCATTTTTACATCTGTTTTTTTAAAATAAAATTAAAAGAAATTTGAAAAGGAAAAGTTGTTTCAAATCAAAATGCAGTTCACTTCAAAAATGACATTAAAAAATGTCAAAATAAATCATGTCTATTTTATTGATTTGGGAGTGTGGAAGGAGTTAATTGTTGTTGTTTTTTCAGAATAAAACAATTCAGCAAAATTGACATAAATTCACAAAATGTTTTGGTGTCACCAAGTCTGTGTGTGTATGTGTATGTGTGTGTGTATATATATATATATATATATATATAGTTCAAAAAAAGCTTCAATTGAAAAATTTCTCCAATCTCTGTGTACCCCCTCTTGGCTTCAGTAGAGCTGCAGAGGTGTAAATTAAACAAAAATTTGGCCTCTGGAATTTAATCTAGCTCTGTCTATATCCTAAACTAGGATTTGACTTCAGTGTCCAGCTGGGAGAGGTTTGAGTACTACCCAGCACAGCCTCATCTGGCTGCGACCAATTCATTGTAAAAGAAAAGAATTTTGCCTCTCTATTAAATATAGTCCCTGAAAGGCTTAATATTTGAGAATTGAAATAGCATTTTATAATAGTAAATGTTTTGGTAGGAAGCAAGATAAAGTTTATATTATTTTGATTAAAGACCTGGATCAATGAAAGAATTGTGTGTATCCAACATGTCAGCAAGTAAGAGCAGCTAGAGAAAAACACCCCCTCAATATTTGGATGGAACATAGTACATTAATAATGATTCACTGTATCTATCACACCAAGAAAGCCTAGCTTAGTGTTTTGTAAGACATCAATCTTTTCTGTAGAAGGGGGAAAAGTAATGGTATTCCTGCAAAAGATATGATATGATGCCACCTTGCGGTTGAATTGTGAAGAAAAAGTCATGGTTTTGCTCTGAATAGCTCTCTGGTATGACATTTGGCCTCCAAGATCAGCTAAAGGGAATATAGGCAATATTCACATTTCAAATCACTTCTTCGGGCAATTTGTTCACTTACAGTAAATACAGGGCCGGCGCTCCCATTAGGCGACCTAGGCGGTCGCCTAGGGCGCTGCTATTTCGGGGGCGCCTGCGCCCCCGCTGCCCGTAGAAATTTGGGGGCGGGACCTGCCGCCGCCGCTGTTGGGGGCGGGATTTCGGGGGCGGGACCTTCCGCCGCCTAGGGCGCCGGCAAAGCTGGCGCCGCTACTGAGTAAATACTCTACTACTTGAGCTTCATGTTTTATAGACTGGACTATAGACATGGCCTTGCAGCTCCATAGTTAAAGTTGTGTTGAGGTTTTCTCTTAAAATAGGACAAAATTCCTTCTATTTCACATACTAATGATTGGAATTATTCTCCAGTTTTAAGTGTCTATTGCAGACCAGCTGAATGTTCTATAATACTTCCTTGTTCAAATATGTAATAACTTCAGCAGAGGCAATGTTTTTAAAATTATACCTTTGTGATTTTTCCCTGAGAGCCTCAGGTGTGATTGGCTTCTCCTAGCTAAAAACCCAGCATGCCTACAAACTACAAACGGTGTGTACACAGATCTTTTCACAACAGCTCAGGGATAGGAAAGATTTTAAATATTTTCCAGTGTAACAAAAATGAGAGCCATGCCCCTTATTCAATAGAACCTATTTGTTCCCCACAAAGAAAAGTCAATAGATCTGTCAAGTTCCACTGGCTACTTCCTTTGTTTAGCGCTCTTAGCCACCTCTACTCAAAACAGAGACTTTGGAGTCTAGGGAGACTAAGCAGCTTAAAGGGAGGCATGCGGGAAGAGGGCTCTGAGAGGACATGAGGGCTCAAGGGAAAGTGCGAGGGGGGGGCAGGTGAAACAGGGCTTATGGCTACTGTCTCGGCTCCAAGGTGCACCAGGCCATAGGCGCCCACTTCTGCTCCCGTGGGTGGGTGCTCAACCCCCATCTGCCCCCAGCCCTGCCCCTACTCCACCCCTTCTCCCAAGTCCCCACCCCCGCCCTGCCTCTTCCCACCCTGCTCCGCCTCCACCCCACCCCCATTCCTCCCCTTCCTCAAGTCCCCGCCCCACCTCTTGAGATTGGGAAGGGGTGAGGAAGAGGGAATAGTGGGCATGGGTTGCAGGGAGAGTGAGACTACAGGTGGTTACCAGGGCTTCAGGGGGCCTGGGGAAAGTTGATTAAGCCTGTGGAAGAAGAAGTTTATGCGCAGGGGAAATGTGGGGGGAAATGGGACTGTGTGGGTGGTCTGGGTGGTGGGGAGTCTAGCACTTTCCACAGAGGCATGTGCCCCAGAAAAGACCCCTGGCACTGCTGCCTGAGCTCCCTGGTGACTGGACACAGCAGCACTAGAGGAGCAGAGTGTATCTGGTGAGTCATGGACATTTGAAGGGTTCCCCAGCACTGCTGCCTCATGAGTGAGGGAGACAAGGCAAAGATAGGGCTATATTGCCCACTCCTATGCTAAAACCAACGGCCAAGGGGATGGAAAACTCCACAAAAACCCCCTCCTGGAGTTTCTCTAATATTGTTCCATCTGGGGTCAGAGTTTGCCTATCTCCCTGAATGAGATTTGGAGCCTGCCTTCAAAACCTGCCTCTCGCCAGAAGTTCCACATGAGGCCAGGGCCACACACAGGTCTTGTGCGTCTGCACCAGCTCAGTGTCCTCCTTACTTGTTCCCTGGCAACACAGTTCCATAACCCTGGCTATGGTTCCTCCTCCCAGAACTCCTCCCCCTATAGAGGAGGATGTCCACCACAAAAGGGGCCTAGGGCTGTATTGTTTTCCCAGGGAACCTCCATGGGGCACATGGGAGGTGACGTGCCCCAATTCAATGACCACCTAGTAACTCCCAGCTGACTCCACACTCCCAGCCTGCCCAGTTTCCACCAGTTCCCACACAGAGGTCCCAACTGCCTTCTAGAGCATCCTCTGTGGGGTCTGGTAAAAGGGAAATGGTGCTGTGGAGGGGGTACACTCATGCACACACTGTCCCCAAGATACTAAAGCAGGGTTGCTCCCTCAGCATGCAAAACACGGGGACATGATCTGGCCCAGAGTTAGTATAATGTACTTTTAAAACTTTAAAGTTACAAATATTAAAATTGCCCCTAGAAGGAAATAAATTTCTGAATAAGCATCTGAGATTTTTATTTGCTGTCAGAGTAAAACAGAGCAGTGATAAGAATTACTACATTATAAAACTACAGTAAGGGAGGCACTGTAACAATTACTGGTATTTATTCAACTGATTTTCCTCAAGGAATTTTAATGAGTATTTCACACTTCATAACCACATGCTTTAGATTCTGTCAGTAAAAATGCTAAATGCTTCTGTTAATGTAATGTGGCACGGCTTTTGCTGCATTGTTACTTGCAGTGGAATGATACTTTAGCTAGGCTGAGAGCATGCCCACTTTTTTAGATGTCCTGGGAATGGTTTCAATTATTTGAGGCTGTGGTTTAATCCATCAGTATGCCATTGAACTAGGGTTGCCAACCCTCCAGGATTGGCCTGGAGTCTCCAGGAATTAAAGATTAATCTTTAATTAATCATATCATGTGATTAAATCTCCAGGAATATGTCCAACCAAAATTGGCAACCCTACATTGAACCCAGCAAGGCTGGCAGTGCCAGAAACATAGTGGAATGATTGTGGGGGATCCTTCAGCTCCAGGCTTAAGTTTCTATATGCTCTCCATGTAGCAGGCGCTCATACTGTGTATAATGGAAACTAAATGGTTATTGTGGGATTTAAGGTACCAAAACCCATAAATTTTAAACAAAAAGGTGCACGGTTAGACTAATGTATTTAAAATAACATATGCCATATATGATGTTATGGTTCCACATGTATAAGAATTAAGCTTTGGAGGCCCAATCCTATACCTTTACTGACATGAGTAAGGCAAGCAGAATGTAAGTAAGATAGTGTGGCACGGGACTGTGAGTCAAGGAACCTGGGTTCTGGCCTTGGCTCAGCCAGTAACCTGCTCTGTGACCTTAAGACACATCATCATCTCTGCCTGTTTCACCTTCCACTCTGTTTTCCTTGTCTATGTAGATTAAAAATAACTTCTTCTGGATGAATTGTCTCTTACTATGTGCTTGTATCATGTCTAACCCAATGGGGCCCTAATCTTGGCTGGGGCCTCTAGGCCCTACTGTAATATCAATAGTATGAATAATTCTTACACACAGGAATAGTCATCCACTGAATGAGAGTTGTAAGGTCATGTACTTTAATTGCTATTCCAAAGTAATATTACTGTATTACATTTCTGATTCTGACTGCACTGTGATTGCTCACAGAATTACTCTCCCAAGCTTGCAGACAACATGGCAGTGTTTAAACTCCTATTCTTTTTGCGGATACAGACTAACACGGCTATTACTCTGAAAACGGCAAATGTGCATATATGTCTATGAGGTGATCTGCACTAAATCATTCTGGTTTGCTCATTACTGTGGTTTTTTATGCATTTCCAAGTATATGGCATGGCCTGCTTCTTCTGCTTAGACGTTTTAAAATAAATAATCACAAAAAAAGTAAGTAGAGCAGTGAATGAATACCCCTTGAATACAACAATATACATTTAGTTTAAAATTTTCAGTGTTTCCATATTTGCTTATGTGAGGCCACAGCAATTTACAACTCAGTGGAGTGAAACTGAAGTCTCAAACTGGTGGTCCAAATTCATCCCTGGTGTAATTATTGGCTTCCATGGAGTTACACCAGAAATTAATTTGGCCCAGTAAGTTCATATGACTATCAGCCATTTAGTCTTTGGAAATGTGTTAAAAAAGAAAATGCCTTTCATATTGCAAATTGCAGTGTATTTTGTCTTGCAATCTTGGTAATTCAGGTCTTGATTCCACAAACTCATGTGAGCAGTCCTCTCTCATGGGAGAAGCACCACTTAAGTAAATAGGATGACTGTGTATGGATAACTCATGGGAGTAAGGCTTGTAGGATCAGGCCCCCACAGAGTTAGCAGGACATGCCTAATTTTATTTTTCTTAATTTTTGTTTGTACATTTAAAAAAAAAATATTTATCCTTACTTTTAAAAAATGGAAAATTGAAAAGGTTCTGGAACATCATAACAAGAATGGGGGAAATATTGAACTTTGAATAAAGGCTATAAATGAACCATAAATCAAAGGGCAAATGGTCATGGGTGAAGCAACTAAAAAGCAAAGACTAATAAATATAAAGTGGGCAATGGCAAAATGACACAATTTAAAAAAAAAACTGTAAACAGCTAAAAGAGTAAACAGAAATGTTCTTGCTGTGCTTAACTTCACACAATATGCATCATTTTGGGGGCTACCCTGGTGTGAAAAACTGAGCATGCGCATGTTTGCAGAAATGGGGCCTTAGAATATAAATTCTTTACGGCAAGGAAGGATCACGTTGTCTTATGTGTTAGTGCCTTAAAATGTGCTGGGTGGTTCACAATCAAACAGTAATTAGCAACAGCAGCATAACACTTGTATACCAGAGTACAGGATCCTGCCTACTGCAGTGACCTATGCCTGCCAATCCAAAGTGTGTGTAAATAAATAAATAAAAAACACCTACCTACATTACACTGTATGGGGGAAATAAATTCCCTCCTAACCCCTATGGTAATCAGTTGATTCTTCAAGCTTCTCCTGTCAGCTAGTCTGGCTAATAAATAAGAGGAGAAGAGTCAAGGCTCCTCCTATTCCTCATCCCCCTTTGCTCCTTTCTCTACTCATTTGCTCACAGAGGACAGTATACTTCATGAGCAGCCCTTGCTATCTTCCCCTGCAGCCAGAGCCTCAGCCGCCCTTCCTCAAATGAGCAGGGGCAGTAAATGTGTGGGGGAGTAACTACCCCTTATTCCTCTGTGTGGCCAAGTAAAATGAGAGACAGCCTTTAGTTTTCTCTCAGTCCTTATGGCAAGCTTCCAGTTAAGTAAAGTAACAAAGAGTTAGTTATTCTTCTGTTTAAAATATGGTCTCTTTTTGGGGGGGAAAGGAGAGTAAAATCAACAACAAAAAATTTCACACACAAAAAATCATTAAACAATTTTTGTTGAAAAGAAGTTATCAGCATGAAAGGACTCAAAGGAGAGTGGAATTAGTGAGTCCATAGACAAGTCACACACAAAAAAGCCTCTGATTTCCTCAGAATGTTTTTCCTAAGCTGGGGAAGTCAAAATGATCATGAAGAAGAAAGGGAAAATGTGGCATCTGAATTAATAGGCATTAAGCACTTAAAACAAGAAGCTGCAATAAATGTGCAAATTTACATTTTTGAACTTTTCCTTTGTATCCTGCCTCATTGTTATTCATAGGGCAGTCACCATTATTTGCAAACAAAGATAAACAATATTTACTGATGCTGGAAAATCCAGCTGTAATTTGCTGATGCATGCCTTCATTTTAGTATATACCTCCTGGCGCTTTGTAAAACTGTCAAAATAAAATGCTAACCCAATAAAAACTCGCCTTGTTTGGGGTTTTGTTCCAAACCCAAAACTGAGGCCAGAGTTTGAGAATGTTTTAGCCAGTCTATGGGGAGAGGGGAAGAGAGTGAGTGGAACTAGGCCAACTTTCAAGATAATCTGGAATAAATTGTTTGGTTGGAAACTATGGAACACAGGTGAAACTCAACCATTTCAGATGTTTCACTCTGGGTTTTGAAGTTCAAAACTCAAAGGGTGTAAACCCCTCAAACCAAACTAACTAAGATTCACACAGCTACACTGGTGCCTCCAGTTGCTGGGGGTGGGGAGGAATCTAATGAAATGGTACCAAAACATCATAACTTTGTTCATTTCTAAAAGTGAACATGTAAAAATTAGTCACTGTGATTATTGTGTTTGAATCTGGATTACATTAAATTAGGTTTTATACTGAATCAAGTTAGGTTGTAGGTGTGGATTCCATTGCATTGAAATCTCCCAAACCATTTTTCTAAAAATCTTGTCCCAAATGGCAGATATCACTGAGATTAATAATTCATACAGGATTCCACTGCCTTGGGGGGGGGGTGTATATATATATATATACATATATATATATATATGGGGCTGACTCAGATCCAAAATAGTGTGAGGTGGGCTAGAACTGGAGAAATGTTTGAGAAGTTTGTGTTAACTTCTCAGTGAATGAAAATACATAGAGTTTACTTTTTCACGTAAGTGTTCTGTAATCATTGATTTCTTGGTCAGCGGAAACGCCAGTGAAAAAGAATAATGAATAGGTCCATTATTGTCACGCTTTGCCCAGGCATGACTGATGTGTGTGGAAGAGAAGAAAGGGCCTGCCTTCCTTCTCTCTCCCACACCTGACTTCTGAGTTTGTAACACTTCAGTTACTATCATTATATTACATAACAATAGCATAACAGTACTTTACCTCTCGCCCTATGATTTAGTTTCCTTATTTCCTTCTTGTGTGAGAGAGCATAAAAGGCATCTTGAAATCCAAATAAATCAGATCACTTCTTTCTCCTTCATCCACTATTTTGTTGACAATCTCAAAGAATTCTAATAGATTAGAGGGATATGATTATCTTTTTCAAAAGCTGTGATGGTTTGACTCTCTCAGGTCCTTTTAGGTAGTTTTTTAATTCCGTCTCTAACTATTTTCAACCAATTTATCCAGTATTGAAGTTTGATAGCTAGACTGATGGGCAGCTGGGGAAACTTGATACTTATATATGTAATACAAAGCAAAATTAAAATAGCACGTGTATATAAACTATGTATTGTTTCTTAAGGTGAAATCCTGCCCTTCACTGAAGTAAATGGTAAAACTCCCATTGACTCCAGTGGGGCCAGGATTTCATCCTTAGTGTTAGCTTGTAGGGGGGTCATTTCTACCTCTATTTGGAATCACCTAGCAGAATGGGTCCCCGATTCAGACTGATACCTGAGAGTGCTATTAAATAATAGCAATAATCTAAATTGTGGCTTAAAAACATGGCCCAGACCCCAGGTTATAAAGAGGCACCAGGCTGCAATGAAAATATCCACGAGGCATTCTGGCTGGGAATTCTAGAAGAAGATACCAAATGTATTCCTCTCCGCCCTCACCAATAAAATGGGGAGCTTCCAATCCTCAGTCTGCTTCTTTTGGAGAGGTTAGTGCCATTACCTGCCTTTGCTAGTCATACTGCAGCAAGCCATTCCTTGTATCTTCTCCCCATTCCCCTGAGTATCTGCATGATGCCAGCCACAGTCTGGCACCAGATGTTTTGTTTGTGAAAAATTACTATTTTTTATAAAGATCCATGTCTATGTAATGTAGTCTGAATTAAAATGGGAAAATAATACAGATTAGACCCTGATTAGCCTAAGTAAGATGTAACCATTGTTTGTATCATTCATTTAAAGTGGAGGTTGATAGACAAAGGAATGGAAAATAGCACAGTATACACTCACATAGGATAGTGACAGTTGCTTATATTACTTCTGACACTCATAATTTGTAAATTGTTTAGCAATAAAGGTTATTAATTATGCTGCTTATCAAAGGCAAGATGAACATATGTTCTTGCAGGGGGGAAATGACTGGTTACGTGTGGCAGAATGCTGTGCAATTCACCTTTAATTCACACCAAAAAATGAGTGTCCATTTGGTACAATGTTTACATCTTTAAGATGCACTCCACCATCTTTCAATATCAGTGTCAAGTCGGTCCAAAATTCTGGTGCTCATTTTAAGATGGGCTGAAAGATTTTTGCCTGCCAAGACTAGAGCTGGTCAGGAATTTTTCAACAAAACACTTTTTTATTGGAAAATCCCAGTTCATTTAACTGAAACTTTTTATGGGAAAGGGTCAGTTTTGATTAATTTCCCATTTCAAAACTTTGTGAACAATTTCTAAATTGTTGCAACATCCTGTTTTGACACTTTCTAAATGAAAATTTCCATTTTTGTTTTCAAATGACTTTCAAAATTTAAGATAATCAATAGTTTTAAAAAGTTTCAAAACTGATAAGATCAACATTGAAACAAAACACTTCAAAATTATCAAAATTAAACATTTCATTTGACCTGATCTGAAACTTTTTTGGGGGAGGGGTGGGAGTTTGGTTCAAGAAAATTTCCAAGATTTTTACTTTTTGTCCTGATGTGGGATGGGGAAAGTTTTTGAAATATCAAATTCTTGTGGGATGGGGAAATCACTTCCCAACCAACTCTAGCCAAAATCTTCATTCAGGGATCTGGCTTCTTCCTATTATGACTGGAGCCATCACTAACTCAAGCAACATCTAAATCAGAGGAGGGGGTGAATACTTTCATTCCTTATACTGCTTAATGGGTTAGGGTTAGCATTTTGAAAACAGAGAATCTTGAATCCAAGCACTGGAGGCTAAGTGGAGAAAAAAAATGATTTACAACTTGGTTTTCCTGTTCCTGTTGTACTCAATGGAAGCTTTGCAATCAACATCAGTGTGACCTAGATCAGACCCCAATATCAACATGAACAGGTTACTTATTTGGGGGCTTGCATAGTCTATGGTTGTTTTTTATAAGAGCATTTCAGTTCACCTTTAATCAGGGCTGGCTCTAGCATTTTTGCCGCCCCAAGCGCGGGGGGGGGGAGGGGGGAAAGCCGCAATCGCAATTGCGATTGTGATCGGCGGGAATCCGGCGGCAGCTCTACCGCTGCTTCTTCTACGGCAGCAATTCAGCGGCAGCTCCTTCGCTCGGAGAGGGAGTGACGGCCCCGCCGCTGAATTGCCGCAGAACGACCGGACGTGCCGCCCCCCTCTTCATTGGCCGCCCCAGGCACCTGCTTGCTACGCTGGTGCCTGGAGCCAGCGCTGCCTTTAATCTACTGCCATCCCTGCTGTCTCCACATTACCCCTTGGTTCAAGCAACTGCATTGTCTCTCTCTGAAACTCAGGTTTAAGTTCAGAATTTTACTATTATCTTTCAAGTTTCTTCAAACCTCAACCCCTGTGTACTTGCATAACCTGGGCCACGTTTGTTTCTTCTCATAACCTACTTTCTGTGGCTCATTTATCTACTCTCCCCCTCAGTTTTCAAGTTTGCTAAGCCAAAATATAGTGCTTTCACACAGCTGACCTCAGTGTTGTGGAATTCTGTTCCTCTTGATATCTACAGATTTGGAAGAAAAATTTCCTCTCTCCATCACCCTAAGATTTCTGTTGCCCATCAAATAGGTATAAAGTGTGGTTAGGCCATGTGATATTGCTTTCATTCCACCACCACCACCACCCTCAATTTTTTTTAAGCTAAGGGTAGACTGTGTGAAAGCATCAGGGCTCACAGCAGAATAATTGGAGTCATCTGAGATGGTGACATAAAGGTTATGGAGGTTAGTGCCTTTGAGGAAGCTGCGATAAACTGAGAGGGATTAAGTGATCCAGACCGATATCTATCCACATTATAAAGGGCTGAAAAACCTTAGTTTTGTAACAACTAACACTTAGCAGGGATAAAATTCCATCTTGTATTGCTCTTTATCTTAATAAAGTTTATGGGCCAAATTGTGCAGTACTGAATCATGCAGAAATCCCTCTGACTTCATCTGCTGATGAATATTAGTTATCTTTCCAAATCCTGCCGTGCAGGTTGTTAGGGCTCAATTCTGCAATCCTCACTCAGATGAGTATTCCTTAAGCACATGAGTAGTCCTGTAGACTTCAACTGGACTACCCAGATGAGTAAGAGTTTACCAGATCATGTTCTTAATTTCTACATTAATACACTGAAGGTTTTTTTTAAGAGCATGAATTATTTTTGTGGGAAATATAAATATAAAGTCATTGCAAGAATAATATTTTTCAGAATGTATTGATTATCTTAGAAAAATATATGTTTTACTGAACTAGTCTCCTCTAGGTATAGTTTTGAAGACCTTTGGTAAGAAATCCTATTACACTACATTTAGACCCAAATATCCTGAAAGTGCTCTGAACTAGTATCTATTGCAAATTGCTCAGGCTGGGTAGTCTAAGCCAGGATATTAAAACACTGGTGTCTACAATTAGGCTCCAAATGTAGGTTCGCACTTAAGTGGGCTGTTTTTGTTTTTTTTTCTTTTTGACATCTAACTTCTACTGAAGTAAATGGGAGCTGCTGGGTGTCCAGCACTTCTGAAAATCAAACTATTAACTTAGGTTCCCAATTGTGGATTTAGGAGTCCAATTTTAGGACTTTCCAAAAATAGGTGCCTGGCATAGTACCCAATACTCTGTAGGTTGCTCGGACTTCTTTAATATTGGTATGTTGATATTTAAAGTGGAAAAATACTGAGGGAAATGTCCTCTGACTCCTTTCTCACGTATCCTTGCTTATTATATTTGTGCTAGGTTGGTTTTATTATTATTGTTTATATTCAGCACTGCCTGATGGTACCAATCAGGAATAAGAGCTCTGTTTTGCTAAGTGCTATACAAACATGTAGTAAAAAGCCTGTGCTCTATTAGGAGTAGTAGTATAGCAATAACACCTAGTGGCTGCAATCCTGGACCAGGTCCCCATTCCTGTACAAACACAGAACAAGGAGACAGTCCCTGCTCTGCAGCTTATGTATCTAACTTGTTTTCAAAGTAATATAGATGACTTTGTTGTTGTTAAGGTTCACAATTACACTCCTAAGTTTCTTCTCCTGATAACTTCTGTATCTTGAATATGCTACTTGTCCCCTTACCTAAATGTGCTGCTTTCCTCCTACGCTGTCCCATAGGGAGAAAGTTTGAGCTTAGGTCAGGAATGAAGAATACCTCTTTTGGGGTCCACTTTTCCACCGTTTGGGCAGGAATTAGAGAACCAGGTGTGGCTAAAGAACTTGAGCAGAGTGGTTTGGGGGTTTGAGAAAACAAAAAATGAAAATACTTGTGCCCTGACTGTACTTTATCTTAGAAATAACAATCTCCTCCTGTTTCAGTTAGGAAACACTTCTCACCTGATCCTGGCTTGTCATCATATAAATCAATTCTAGGAATAATGCAATATACAGTGAAAACACTTGCTACTGGTTTCTGACAAATTCTGAAATAAATAAAAAGTGACCAAAAGAAAAAGTCCATTTGGCGAGTACAGAAGACAAACTTTCATTTCAGCAGTTTCTGTAGCCAGAACAAAATAGTGCTTTCTAGGGTACATATGGAAAATCAACACTTTAGTTTGTTTTAAAATTCTGCTTTCTGGTAATGTGGTGTCCAGACTGCACTATTCCAGTGTGCTCTCACATTCTCAGTGACCTGAGGCAACCCAAACTTGCACTGACCTTTTAGTTCAGCCTTGTCATGTTGAAAAATCTCACAGGCTCAGGTAAATCTGGGCCTTTTGTGAACTGACTCAACTAGGCCCACCTGTGTCAAAGTTCAGTGAATGACTTTCTCTTCATACTACACCTCCTCCAGAAATGGTGTGCCATGTCAGCAAGGATTGTGCAGCTCTTAGTCCCATGAGGTGGAGATCCGAGCAGCAAATGAGTCCAGAGCTGGTCTATTTGGGGAGGGAATTTAGTTCCATAACAGCCCTGCTTAAAAGCCACAATTAATTCCTGATTCCAAATGTTTTCTATGTAACCTCCTTTGGAGTTTGTAGTTCCTGGTTCCTGGAACACTGAACTGAGCCTCTAAGGAGGCCTACTCTCTGGACTAAAGCAACAAAGGCTCCAGGACCTCTGGCCACCATTTTCCAACCCAGGGATTTCCTTACAACCTCCCTGAACTCCCCCATCATCTCCCCAGTGGTCAAATCAACCAAGATGAAGAACATACCAAGAACCAAAAATATACCAACATGTCATCGGAAGGTTCAAGTGACGTATCTACATCCGAACAGCTTGAAGCACAAATACAGGTACCTACTGAAAAAGCAGTTTCCACAACTTAAAGGCAGTTCCTGATATTTATTGGTCAACCTTTTCCCATTTATTGAAGTTACAAAAGGTGGCTACTGGTGCACCTCCCGCAAAAAAGCTTCCCACTGCTACAATTGGTAAAACTGGATGAGCTTGGTTTGCCAGATGGATCAGCAAAGCCAATGCTGACAAACTACGTGAAAAGGCTGCAAAACACCAAACCTCTGGACTGCATCAACATGCAGAAAACCTTATAAGCCAGTCACTGTCAAAGCCAGTTTTAGAAGTACTTTACGAGGCTGTTAAGAATGCTGCAGACACAACACAGTTTATGCAAATAAACATGGCTGTGGCATCATACTTTCTGTTTTAGCAAAGATACCACACACTACAAACTGCAGGCCCATGTTAAGTGCATTGACACTTGTTAACTCTGAAGTTGGATACTGGTTCCAAACAAGACCAGCAAATGCTTACGATCTTTCTGCAAGAAACTCAACTGACTGGTGGATAGAAGCATGCAGTACAACGGTGAAAGACTCAGCAGTTGAAAAAGTGAAGAACTCTCTCTCACCGCATTCAAAAAAATTGTACACATGGCTGATGAATGCACTGATGTAAATGGGTGTCAAGTATTAAGTCATTGCGTATGTTATCTTGATGTCACTGATAGGCTAGAAGATGCATTTCTAGATGTTCAGGTTATAGAAGACATATTGGCTACATCTGTGACAACACACATCTTAGAAGAGTTCCATGCTTGTAAATTGGACCCCAAACAGATGGCTGCTTGTGCAAACTTCTCTGGAAGACATGGTGGAGTACAAGCTTTGCTCAGAGAAAAGTGTAACATGTATACATGGTCCCATAAACAAACTAGGAAAATTACAACCTAGATGGAGCTACTATAAAGTGGGTGCATAACTGGTTGGAAAACCATCCCCAGAGAGTAGTTATCAGTGCTTCACAATCAAGCGGGAAAGGCATATTGATTAGGGTCCTGCAGGGGTTGGTCCTGGGTCCAGTTCTGTTCAATATCTTAATCAATGATTTAGATAATGGCATAGAGAGTACACTTATAAAGTTTGTGGACGATACCAAGCTGGGAGAGGTTGCAAGTGCTTTGGAGGATAGGATTAACATTCAAAATGATCTGGACAAACTGGAGAAAGGGTCTGAAGTACATAGGATGAAATTCAATAAAGACAAATGTGAAGTACTCTGTTTAGGAAGGAACAATCAGTTGCACACATACAAAAAGGGAAATGACAGCCTAGGAAGAAGTACTGTGGAAAGAGATCTAGGGTCATAGTGGGTCACAAGCTAAATATGAGTCAACAGTGTAACACTGCCAAAAAAAAACGAACATCTTTCTGGGATGTATTAGCAGGAGTGTTGTAAGCAAGACACGAGAAGTAATTCTTCTGCTCTACTCCGCTCTCATTATGTCTCAACTGGAGTATTGTGTCCAGTTCTGGGCGCCACATTTCAGAAAAGATGTGGACAAATTGGAGAAAGTCCAGAGAAGAGAAACAAAAATGATTAAAGGCAGGGGTGAAAGTAACTTAAAGGACTTACCAGTACGCTGGAGTCCTGAGCAGGGGGTGGGGCCTCAACCGGAAGGGGTGTGGCCTCAACTGGAAGAGGCAGTGCCTTTAGAGCCCCGGGCCCTTTAAATCCAGATTTAAAGGGCCCCAGGCTCTCGCTGCTGTAGTGGCGGCTGGGAGCCCCAGGGCCCTTTTAATTGCCAACGGAGCCCCGGGGGTCCTGGCTGCCGCTGCTACCCCAAGACTCCTGCAGCGGGGCTCTACGGCAATTTAAAGGGCCGGGGGCTCCAGCCGCTGCTTGGAGCCCCAGGCCCTTTAAATTGCCATGTGAGGAAGCCGGTCCGGTACGGCGTACCGGGTCGTACCAGCTTACTTTCACCTCTGATTAAAGGTCTAGAAAACATGACCTATGAGGAAAGATTGAAAGAATTGGGTTTGTTTAATCTGGAGAAGAGAAAACTGAGGGGGGACATAATAGTTTTCAAGTACATGAATGGTTGTTACAAGGAGGAGGGGAAAATATTGTTCACGTTAACCTCTGAGGATAGGACAAGAAATGGGTTTAAATTGCAGCAAGGGAGGTGTAAGTTGAACATTAGGAAAAACTTCTTGTCAGGATAGTTAAGCACTGGAATAAAATGCCTACAGAGGTTGTGTAATCTCCATCATTGGAGGTTTTTAAGAGCAGGTTAGACAAACACCTGTCAGGGATGTTCTAGATCAGGGGTAGGCAACCTATGGTACGCATGCCGAAGGCGGCACACGAGCTGATTTTCAGTGGCACTCACACTGCCCGGGTCCTGCCCACCAGTCTGGAGGGCTCTGCATTTTATTTTAATTTTAAATGAAGTTTCTTAAACATTTTAAAAACCTTATTTACTTTACATACAACAATAGTTAAGTTATATATTATAGACTTATAGAAAGAGACCTTCTAAAAACGTTAAAATGTATTACTGGCAGGCGAAACCTTAAATTAGAGTGAATAAACGAAGACTCGGCACACCGCTTCTGAAAGGTTGCCGACCCCTGGTCTAGATAATACTTAGTCCTACCTTGAGTACAGAGGACTGGACTAGAAGACCTCTCAAGGTCCCTTCCAGTCCTACAATTCTATGATCTACTCAACTAGCACTAATATGAGCTGTAAAATCTTCAAAAGACATTTAAAAAACATAGCTTTTATATCTTCATTATCCTTTTTTTTTTTTTTTTTCAACAAGAGTCCAAAAAGTCTGAATGTCTTGGAAAAAATAGAAGATGCTCTGGGACTGAAATTCAAATTAGTCCAACCTGGAAATACCTACTCTGCAGACTTTCTCATGAGCGATCCTTGACTGATGTCGTAAAATTACTACAACCATTATTACTGGCTTTAGAAAGTATCCATCAAGATGGGACGGAACTAGGTAGTGAGGCTGGTGGACTACTTTTGCTACTATGTTCAGAGAAGACAATCACCATGCTCTATCTTTTGTAAGTCTACTGTTGAATTCACTTGGGTCATTAAATAATGCCATCCAGGCATCTGCTACAACAGTAATAGATCTTTGTCCAGCAATAGAAGCTACATTTGGATCAATCAGAGAGAGATCCATTGAAAACATACTGGAAGAAGCAAGGACCTCATTCCAGAAGTTGATTAACGAAGGCACTTATACTGAACCCTTAAGTGAAGAGAACAAGAAGTGTTTGTTAAGCCAGCTGAAAAAGTACACAAACTTGATTCTTACAGATCTACAACAACTTCTGGATTCTACTCAACCTCTACGTAGCTTTTACAGATGCCTATCTTATAAAATACTGACAGTTGAGTGGAGTGAGGCACTACCCAGCTGCAGTGCTGTGGAATGCACAAGACTAACTATTCTTGACTCCATGTCCTAGTGCTGTGAGTCCAGGGCCGCCCAGAGGATTCAGGGGGCCTGGGGCAAAGCAATTTCGGGGGCCCCTTCCACAAAAAAAGTTGCAATACTATAGTAACATGTATTTGGAAATGTAAAAAATAATCAGTGGAATACATTCAAAAAATAATTTTTAATAATTTGAAAATACACAAAATACATTATTTAAAAACATTAAATGCTTTAATGGTATGTATACATTTGCAATTACATAATGGGCTGTCGCTGGGTGATGGTGATGGTTGGTGCCAATGGGCTGTCGCTGCCTGGGGGTGGCGCTGCTGTTGCCCAGGGCTGGGTGGGAAGCTGGGCTCTGGGTTGGGGTTGCCCGGCTCAGAGGGGCTGGGCTCAGAGCTGGGGGTCAGGGCTGTGAGGGGATGGGGCCAGGAGGTGCCCAGCTCAGAGGGGCTGGACTTGGAGCTGGGGGTCAGGGCTGTGGGGGGGATGAGGTGTCTGGCTCAGAGGGGTTGGGCTCGGAGATGGGGGTCAGGGCTGTGGGGGGGATGGGGTGTCCGGCTGAGAGGGGCTGGGCTCGGAGATGGGAGTCAGGGCTGCGGGGGGGATGGGGTGTCCAGCTGAGAGGGGCTGGGCTCAGAGCTGGGGGTCAGGGCTGTGGGGGGGATGGGGCTGGGCCCGGAGCTGGGGGTCAGGGCTGCGGGGGATGGGGTGGGGTTGCCCGGCTCAGAGGGCTGGGCTCGGAGCTGGGGGTCAGGGCTGCTGGGGATGGGGTGGGAGTGCCCGGCTCAGAGGGGCTGGGCTCGGAGCTCGGGGTCAGGGCTGCGGGGGATTGGTTGGGGGGTGCATGGCTCAGAGGGCTGGGCTCGGAGCTAGGGGTCAGGGCTGTGGGGGGGATGGGGTGTCTGGCTCAGAGGGGCTTACCATGCTACTTACCCCCGCCTCCTCCCTCTTCCAGAGCCTCAGCGCGCCGTGTCCAGGAGCGGCCCTGGACAGCGCTGCAGCGGCATGGCTCGGGTGGGGCCTGAGCTCCCGCCGCTCGGCCGCAGCTCACAGCCCCGCTCCCTTACCACACGGCTCCGAGCGGGAGGAGCTCAGGCCCCACCCGAGCCACGCCATTGCATCACTGTCCAGGGCCGCTCCTGGACGTGGCGCGCTGAGGCTCCGGGAGAGTGGGGAGGCAGAGGTGGGGGGAGTCTCCGACATTCTCGTGGGGGCCCCTGCGGGGCCTGGGGCAAATTGCCCCACTTGCCCCCCCCTCTGGGCGGCTTTGTGTGAGTCTCTGGTCATTTGCTGTGTCAGACACATCTCAGCTCCCCACCCTGATCTGAGTGCTGTGTGTGTGTTTTCCCTTTCCTCCCTCTGCCAGTTGTCAGCCCCCTGCTACAGTCACAATACTGTCTGTCTGTGCCGTACCGAGACCCTGCCAGTTTTCAGTCCCGCACCCTCTCACTGCTGCATGTCTTTGCAATAACCAGAGTCTTGTAGCAGATAAGCGGCATCCACAACTGAAAAAAGATGAATAGTTGTACAAATGTTGAATGTTAGATCAATTATATCAGTTTCATATGGTCTGATAGCAATAATAAAACTAATACTATTAAGGAAAAAAGTGTAATTAAATCTGAGATCTATTCCTGAATTCTATGTAAGTATCACGATAAAAGCATATGCTGGCATTCAAGTATTTAAATGATAGGTCTCAGTTTAAACTTCTGTATTCTACATCAACAGGCAACCTATTGCATTGATGGACTCAATTGCTTACTCTGGATATGATTAATTTCAGAGATGTATCATCTCTACTTCTAGTGCAGATGTGCCTTTTAATGCAATCTTATCATAACAACTGTTAGAAATTGTGTTAATACATTCACTTATTTAGAAGTTACAAGATGAGCCCACTGATAATGAGCAAGGAAAATTTTATTCATATTTTACATCCCCCTGAAGGTAGACCTGTTTTTATGAACATTAGTTTTATTCTGGTGGTTGTTTTGTGTTTGTGGAATAGGGATCAAGAAAAGAAGAAAAATCCCTTTGGAAAAAATAGCTTTCTTCAGAATGTTTTTTCCCTACTCTTGTTCCAAGTGCTACACTCTGAATATGCCTGAATAAAATTAGTGGCTGAAAAGATTTCTATACTGGCAATTGGAGCATGAGTTTTAATTTGAACAAAAGAGGTATTATAGAAGATGCTGCCTATGAAAGCAACAAAAAGTCTTTGACGTTCAAGAGGCCTTTATTATCTTCCTAAGGGGCCTGTTTAGCACTGGCACAAAAAAGAGAACGTATACACTCCTAAACTTTCCTATTTTCATAGGAATAATTATTTCTTCCTGTTTGTTTTCCTTCTTCCTCTACTTTCTTCCTTGTGCAGTTTAATCTCTTTGTAATATGTAGTTACAAAACATTTCTGGCAACATTAATTTCAAAGAAGCGAAATTCTTTCCTTCTGCTTTCTCCACCTACTTTGAAGGTGTTACGTTCAGCATTTGCTGTAAAATGCATTTTGCTAACATTGAGATTTGTTCCAAATTTAGTTGGCCAATATGAATTGTAGTGCCAAAAAAGGGGAAGCTTTTGTTGGAGATAAGGTTGTCAACCCTCCAGGATTGGCCTAGAGTCTCCAGGAATTAAAGATTAATCTTTAATTAAAGATTGTCATGTGATTAAATCTCCAGGAATACGTCCAACCAAAGTTGGAGTGCCTTGCTGGAGTCATTTCTATGTGTGACTAATCTCTCTGTTGTGATTTGGTATGTAGGCTGAGAGACTGAGAAGTGGCAATTCCTTCACTGAATGACCTCTTAAGGAGTGTGGTGGGGTTTCCCCATCACCTGTTAAAGAAGTGGAAAAACCCCAATTAGAAACATGATCCACACCTGTGGGATAATTGCCTCCCAGCCAGAGGGGAGAGAGCTAGGGGATGATCATTGGGCGCTTGGGACTTAAGAGCAGGCAGAGGAAAAGCTACATAGATTCTCTTGCAGTGGAAAACCTGGCAGTCTGAACCACAGGAGTAGAGATAACTCTTGTGGTGGACATCTGGAACAAGAACCAGATGCCTAGGCAAGTAGTGCTGGGGCTGAGGTTCCAGAAAGGGAACAGGGGAGATCCACTGGGAGCAGGATAGGCTTTTATGGGGAGCCCTGAGCTAGGGCCTATAAGGAGCAGGGAACTGAAGAGAAATCCAGGAAGAACTGTGAGTTGAGCCCTGGAGGGGTGGAGGACCTTTTGTTTATTTTGGGACTTTGAAAACCCTGGAAGTGGATTGAAGCTTCAGCCTCTTATATGACATGGCCAGAGGGCAGTGCCACAGGAGATGCAGGCTGAGGCAGACGGCCTGCAGGAGGTGCTGGAGCAGCGGATACCTTATGCCCTGATGCACACTCAACAACAGAGCACCCAATTGTATCGTAACAACAGATTCCAGCTGGCTCACAAAACTACAGGGAAAAGATATTTTTGTTCTCACTTGGCAGCCTTGCTAAGTCAGCCCAGTATTTTCTGTATCCTACATCTTCACAAGTAATAAATTTCTACAGCTTAAACCTTACTGACTATTCTGATAATGTCTGACACCGAATAAAATCCAGCTTCCTTTTCTTTTTGGAGTAGCTGTTTGGGCGCTATAGTTTTGACAGTAGTGAATTTGGTTTTTGTTAGGACTATATAAGTAGAGAGGACTTGAAGATAGTGTTACATTGTCAGAGGCCTTCAGCTGATCTTCTAGTTCTGGATCTCAAGTGTTTAGATGCTCAACTTTGCAGATACAAGATACCATATAAACACAAACATTGAAAAAATTAAAAATATAACAAGCCAGGTTCTAGGCACATTGCCATAATCTTGCACGTCAGAATTTTGGGTGCCTAACTGGCTCACAAAAACAAACTTAATTTGAAAATATGCCCTACAGGCAGAAATTATGTTGAGAAAATAGGCTCTCTTCTGATCATAACCATACTTCAGTTAGGTGTGAGATGTAGTTGGTTCTATGCTATGTCATTAGAACAGATTATCTTCTTACATTTGTGTGTGACTTGTTTCTTCTTAAAAAAAAAAAAACCCACTACATTGGTAGGCATTTCTTGAGAATTAGCAGCTTATTAGCCACTTACAGAAAACAAAGAGTACCAAAATTTATGTTCTTCATACATAAAAAATATTTAAACTGACGGGTTTTTAATAGCAAAGATACTTGCTTTACTAAATTCAAACAAAAATGTCCAGGTTGGGTCTTTTTTTATTTACTTTTTTTTCCCCCCAGAAGCAGCCTCCCATTTTAGTGCTTGTAAGTAACAGAGACCACATGCAAATAATTACAAATTCATTTTATAACTAGATGATCATTTCACAAAGACAGAGGAGTCATTGAGTTTAAGTCCAGAGAGGACCACCTGATATCTAGACTGACTGACTGTCCATCATCTGCCACCACCACCACCCAACACCTGCACACTAACCCCACTGACCAAAGTATTACAGCCTACAGAAGAGTAGACTATTATGTGCCACAGGCAGAGAATAGCAGGGACTGAGGTGCACCAGTTCCCTGCGGTAGCAGAGAAATGATTAAGTGAGTTAGATCCCTTTTATAACTCAGGGTTTTAATATTTAAAGCTGTGACTTCTGTTTGTTTTGTTCATGAATACACTAGAGGGTTGCACACTTTGCTTCTGTAGGTTGAGCTCATTGCACACTCTAAGGCAGTGGTTCTCAAACTTTAGCAACCCAAGGACCCCCCTTTTGATTTAAAAATTGTCAGGAACCCCCTAAGGCCCCCTGCTCAGCCTTGCCCCACCCCTGCCCCAAGGCCCCGCCCCTTCTCCAACACCCCTCCCCCCACTCACTCATCCCCACTCCCTCCATCACTCGCTCTCCCCCACTCTCACTCACATCCATCAGGCTGGAGCAGGGGGTTGGGTTGCAGGGTGCGGGCTCTGGGAGGGAGTTTGGGTGCAGGAGGGAGTTTGGGTGCGGGAGGGGGTGTGGAGTGTAGTCTCTGGGAAAGAGTTTGGGTGTGGAGTGTGGTCTCTGGGAGGGAGTTTGGGTGCGGGGGGGTGCGGAGTGTGGTCTCTGGGAGGGAGTTTGGATGCGAGAGGGGGGGGTGCGGAGTGTAGTCTCTGGGAGGGAGTGGGTGTGGGAGGGTGGTGCGGAGTGTAGTCTCTGGGAGGGAGGGGGTGCGGAAGGGGGGGGGCGGGGTGGGGTCTCGGGGGGGGGGGGGGTGTGGTGTGGGGGAATGGGTTGGGGGGGGGGGGGTGGGGGGTGCCACCGGGGGGGGGGGGTGGGTGGGGGTGGGGGGGGGGGGTGCGGGGTGGGGTCTCGGGGGGGGAGTGGGTGCGGGAGGGGGTGCGGGGTGTGGTCTCTGGGAGGGAGTTTGGGTGCAGGAGGAGGTATGGAGGCAGTCTCTGGGAAAGAGTGGGTGCAACAGGGGGGGTGCGGGCTCTGGGAGGGAGTTTGGGTGCAGGCTCTGGGCTGGGGCAGGACGTTAGGGTGTGGGAGGGGGTGAGGGGTGCAGGCTCAGCTGGGCGGCGCTTACCTCGGGTGGCTCCCAAAAGCAACCAGTACATCCCTAGGTGCGGGGGCCAGGGAGTCTCCGCGCGCTGCCCCTGCCTGCAGGCACCACCTCCAGGGGTCCGCGGACCCCAGTTTGAGAAACGCTGCTCTAAAGGCTCCTGTGTGTGTAGATGCAATTATTTGTGTGCACATGCAGTAGCTTTCTAAAACTGCCCATTTAAGGCATGTGCAAACAGATGTCCGATGCAGGTCACTCTGGTAATCTGACCTACAATAACCTGACTATGGTATTCTCTAATACTAGCTATGCCAGATTACAGCTATGGAGGCAGAACTGCACCTGTACAAATTGGGAGGACATATCAGCAGGGCTGAGTGCAGGGTGTGGTGCTCAGCACAGAACAGCAAGCAAGATGAGCCTACTGGGAAGCCTGACCCCGACCAGCATGGGTCCCTGACCCTGTACTCCTCCTTGTCTGCCTCCACCACTGCCCCCCACTGGGTCATGATGATGGGGAGGCTGGGCCAAATCTCAGTGGCATTGCATCCCCATGCATCAGGTCACAACGCTACTCACTCAGATTTTCCAACATGACGAAGGGGGGGCCAGGCCAAATTAGAGTGAGTTACATGGGGTTGCAACATCACTCACATTTGTGGCAAGTATAAAAAGTTTCAGTGAGTGCTGACAGTTGCTGCTTCCACAACAAAATCACTGCCTGCAGTTTTCTTACTGCCTTAGAAATAAAGCAATATACCAAGCCACTGGACTGACCTGAAGATTGATATTCACATCTAATACACTCCAGGTGTTAACTCTATTAGAATGCATGCCTTGGTTTGAAATATAGGTTGGTTTTCCACATTAAAAAGTATGAATATACCCTTATGGAAAAGTCCTACAAAATCTAATAAAGAATGAGAACCTTTCTACTGAGCTTTTAAATCAACCTATAGAATAATATAGAAGGGATTAAATTCTATGAGATAGTTTAAAAACTAGCATTCTGTATTAAAATCTGTAGGTTTCAGAGTAAGGTGAATCCTATCTAATTTCTATAGCACCAACTGATCTAATCCCTTCTAAATTCAGGTGGCCTTTTTGACAAGAGTAATTGCAGCTAATCATTGTATATTTGCCGAAATATTATATATTGGCAATGGGCATTTTCCTGAGGGGTGTTGAGCCCTCACTTCTTCAATGAGAGCTGGAAGGGGGTGGGGGGGCTCAGTGCTTCTCAACATCAGGCCCAAAGTTTGCAAACCCCTTGACTAATTTCAAAGTATTAGTTCTAGAAGTCACATGGTAGCACAGAGTCCACTTCCATTTGTTCATAGAAGATCAGGGTTGGAAGGGACCTCAGAATGTCATCTAGTCCAACCCCCTGCTCAAAGCAGGACCAATCCCCAACTAAATCCCCAAATAGCCCCCTCAGGGATTGAACTCACAACCCTGGGTTTAGCAGGCCAATGCTCAAGCCACTGAGCTATCCCTCCCCCAATTCAAGGCCAATTAGTAAGACAAATGTGCATTGTGCCCACAGGGCTGAATTTTTATTCTGATATAAAAATAGATCAATCTGTAATACATACCTTCTTTTAAAATTTATAGCAGTTCTTTAGCTGGATTCATGCATTGATTTAACAAGCTCTGTGGAGGGTTTGGTTCGGTTTGGTTTTTTTAAAATGAACGTTATTTAATCAGAGCCTGAAAAGTTATTTTTTCAGTGTGCAGTACACCCTTTTCCTTGGTACCAATGGAACTTGCCCATTTCCCAGAATAGATTTACATATAAAAGGTTTGGATTGATGATGTTTTTATTATTTCTTCCTTTGTCCATCACATGCACACTTGCTGTTGACTACCATCGGCACTAATTCCTGAGGGGCATATGGAAGAAAGGAGGGAGAGGTGATCTTCTTACCACAAGGAATAGGAGCACAATATTATACCACTTTATCTTATCTGTCAAGGAAACTGTCTCCCAAAATGCTTTGCACAAAGAAAAATGCATCTTGAAATACTAAATATAAAATCTAATAAAAGTAATATCTCCTCTTCAGTAATCCTAATTTAATATTAAATCCTAATACTTTACATTGCAAAGGGATGTTGAAATTACATTTTTTGAGAAAACATAATTCTTCCAGTGAAGGCTTAGATGTCAATTCTGCACAATGTTGAATGCCTCCAAGCAGAAGTTGAATGTGGTTAGTCACTGTCCAGGATCAAGCCCTTCTGACCCAATTCTGTCCTCAGATTCACCTTTCCATTTTACACTGAAGTGAGAATTGTGACCTTATAAAGTATCTCCAATAAGATGATCCCTACACAAACACATGCTGAGGAAAAGTTCTCTATACAAACACTGTGAGACACAATTTATTTTAACTTAAAGAATTTTTGCTGATTAGTCTCTATTCGGTCTCATAATATGGATCACATTAGTCCCATAATAATAAATATTGCAAACTTTAAATACAAAGAAACCAATGCTTCTTTCCATGAAGTGTGGAACAAACAGAAGCAGACACTGACAGTGTGTTTGACCATGTCACCTGTAGTGCCTGGCCATAGTATCTATAACAAATTAGCAGGAGGAGTGCTCTTGTAGCTTAAATGGGTTCTTAAGGTCAGAGCTGTTCTGGCAACCATGGCATGTCTGTGAGGATGTAGCTATGGTTCATTGCACTGTGGATGAGTTTTATTTTGTCACAGAGATTCTTATCCTTCTCCTGCTTCTGAGATAAGTAAAGGAAACTAATGAGTTCCCTTTTCTAATTCAGTGTAGTATCTCAGATCAGGTGACTAGCCCTACATGGAATCAACCAAGGTTCTGGATATCATACATTAGTTACTCCTAAGGAAATTCTGCACCACTGCATGTATGCATATTTCATGTGCTGTGCATATTTTTAATTTTTTTGCAGAAAATAGCTTCTGCTGAAAAGTTGCTGCTCTTCTGCCTTTTGGCCACCAGAGGGTGATGTGGCACTAGAACAGCACAGCTGCTCTTGGCAAGCCCCAGTCAGTATAGGAAGAAAAAGAGCCTGTCTTCTTCTCAGTGCTTGTCTGGCCAGATCAGGAGACAGGGGCTATGGGGAAAGAGACAGCATGGGGCTGCTGCAGGGTCAGACAGGGGCTCATAAGAGCTAGTGGGGGAGGACAGACTGGGGCAGGGGCTGAATGGGAGTGGAGGTGCAGGGCCACATGGGCAGAGGGAGGTGCAGAACTACAGGGGGGATGGCTGAGTAGGGGCACAGAGACACATGGGGACAGGAACACATGGAGATGAGGGGTGCAGGGCTGGCTGAGGGGTCCAGGGACACATGGGCAGAGGGGGAGGGGGTGTAGCAGTACAGGAGGGAAGGGGGATGGCTGAGTGGGGGCACAGAGACACCTGAGATCTAGGGCAGATGTGCCTGACTGAATGGGAGAGGCTGGGGTCAGCCAGGGTCTGCATGGGGACACTCCCTAACAATCCCTCTCCATCCCCCAAAAAAACCTGTTTCATACTTCTCCCACTCATACCCAACAACCCTTCAAGTTCATATCCAGGTTCCTTCCCAGCAATTACTTCCCTCTCCCTCAGCTCCTCCATTACCCGACTCCCACAAGCCTCTGCACCGCTTCTGAGGGGTGTGAGAAATATGGTTCTGTATTAATATGCCTAGTAGAGAATCTATTTGTCAAAAAACATTTCCTGAATCTTTTTTGTTGTCTGTATTATTACAGAAATACTTGCTGACAGGTATTTTGAAATAAATTACCAAAATAATGGAAACTGGTGTGATCATATTGTATTATTTTGACAAATAAAATATGCAGAACTTTAAAATATTGTGTGCAGAATTTTTAATTTTTTGGTGCAGAATTCCCCCAGGAGTCATTAGTGCTTTGCAAACAGAACAAACCAGATCTTATTTATTCTACCAGAAGAATAAATAAAGTAAACCAGGAGTGAATCCTGTGAAGAATTAAAATGCATGAAAAAGCATGTGTACACCAGTTTATTCTCAATCAGAATGAAAAACCACCTGCATTAACATAAAATATCAGTGGAAGCATATGCTCAGATAGTAGAACTGAGCCCTACTGATCTAACAGGGCTTTCTTTCCAGATCACAAAAAGAAGCTGGTGGAAACTTTTGTTTGTTGTTTTTAAAATTTCCATTTAAGCTAGTTTAAATAGATTTTTTTTTTTAAAGATTTCTAGAAATATGTACTGACCATCTGCAGACAAGCTCATTCCTGAAGAGAAGTCTATGAATTTACAGCAATTAAATGGAGTGACAAGATGGCTAATGTTAGTATGGTGGGTCCTGCACTTTTCTTGGTGGGTGGGAGGGGCTAAGATGTCACCCCTTGCCCGTCACCAAGGGCCCCACTAGTGGCCCAGGAAGGTGGTAAAGGAGGGAAGCAGGGCAGGGGTCTGGGTTTGCACCTCACTTTGAGCCCAAGCCCCTCTCAACCCCTGTGGGTTCTTACCCTCTGCCCGCTTGGACACCTCCAAGCTGCAGCCCTCTCTCCTTCCTCCTCCTCCCTGACTGCCTGAAGCAGGGGGGTTTATTAGGTTCCTGACAGGGCCTTAATTGACTGCAGGTGCTCCAATTAACCTGTAGCCACCCTCCATAGTCTACAGGGAACCACACATTAATTAGCCTAGGTCTTATATATTTCCCCTCGATCACTCTCCCACTGCTCCCTGGCCCTCCTGTATCACAATGTTCAGCAATTAAGCTGGAAAATGTGCATTTTGCAGACAGAAAAAAAGTTGTTTCCATACAGTAGATGTGCAAACGCCATGATTTTAGAAGTGAAAAGGTAACTTTCTGTTAAGAAAATAAGAATGGCCATACTGGGTCAGATCCATCTAGCCCACTATCATGTCTTCTGACAGTGACCAGTGCCAGATGCTTCAGAGGGAATTAACACAATGGGGCAATTATTGCATGATCCATCCCGTTGTCCAATCCCAGCTTCCGGCAGCTGGAGGTTTAGGGACACCCGGAGCATGGGGTTACATCCCCGACCATCTTGGCTAATAGCCACCAATGGACCTATCCTCCATGAACTTTTTTCTAATTCTTTTTTGAACCCAGTTATACTTTCGGCCTACACAACAATCCCTGGCAATGAGTTCCACTGATTGACTGTGTGTTGTGTGAAAAAGTACTTTCTTTTGTTTGTTTTAAACCTGCTGCCTAATAACTTCACTAGGTGACCCCTGTTTTTTGTATAATGTGGAGACAAATAACACTTCCTTATTCACTTTCTCCACACCATTCATGATTGTATAGACTTCTATCATACCCTTCTAAGTCATCTCTTTTCTAAGATGAACAGTCCCAGTCTTTTTAATCTCTTCTCATATAGAAACTGTTCCATACCCCAATCACTTTTATTGCCCTGCTCTGTACTTTTTCCAATTCTAATATCTTTTTTGAGATGGAGCAACCAGAACAGCATGCAATATTCAAGATGTGGGTGTACCATGGATTTATATAGTGGCGTTATGATATTTTCTATCTATCCCTTTCGTAATGGTTCCTGACATTGTTAGGTATTGTTAGTCTGTATCCACAAAAACAACAAGAAGTCCGGTGGCACCTTAAAGACTAACAGATTTATTTGGGCATAAGCTTTCATGGGGGGAAAAACCCACTTCTTCAGATGCATGGAGTGAAAATTACAGATGCAGGCATTGTTATACTGACACATGAAGAGAAGGGAGTTATCTCACAAGTGGAGAACAAGTGTTGACAGGGCCAATACAATCAGGGTGGATGTAGTTCACTCAGAATAATTGATGAGGATGTGTCAATTCCAGGAGAGGAAAAGTTGCTTCTGTAATGAGCCAGCCACTCCCAGTCCCTATTCAAGCCCAAATTAATGGTGTTAAATTTGCAAATTAATTTTAGTTCTGCAATTTCTCTTTGAAGTCTGTTTCTGAAGTTTTTTTGTTCAAGTATGGCTACTTTTAAATCTGTTATAGAACATCCAGGAAGATTGAAGTGTTCTCCTACTGGCTTTTGTGTCTGATTTGTGTCCATTTATTCTTTTACGTAGAGACTGTCCGATTTGGCCAATGTACATGGCAGTGGGGCATTGCTGGCACATGATGGCATATATCACATTAGTAGATGTGCAGGTGAATGAGTCCCTGATGGTGTGGCTGATGTGGTTGGGTCCTCTGATGGTGTNCATCCCCGACCATCTTGGCTAATAGCCACCAATGGACCTATCCTCCATGAACTTTTTTCTAATTCTTTTTTGAACCCAGTTATACTTTCGGCCTACACAACAATCCCTGGCAATGAGTTCCACTGATTGACTGTGTGTTGTGTGAAAAAGTACTTTCTTTTGTTTGTTTTAAACCTGCTGCCTAATAACTTCACTAGGTGACCCCTGTTTTTTGTATAATGTGGAGACAAATAACACTTCCTTATTCACTTTCTCCACACCATTCATGATTGTATAGACTTCTATCATACCCTTCTAAGTCATCTCTTTTCTAAGATGAACAGTCCCAGTCTTTTTAATCTCTTCTCATATAGAAACTGTTCCATACCCCAATCACTTTTATTGCCCTGCTCTGTACTTTTTCCAATTCTAATATCTTTTTTGAGATGGAGCAACCAGAACAGCATGCAATATTCAAGATGTGGGTGTACCATGGATTTATATAGTGGCGTTATGATATTTTCTATCTATCCCTTTCGTAATGGTTCCTGACATTGTTAGGTATTGTTAGTCTGTATCCACAAAAACAACAAGAAGTCCGGTGGCACCTTAAAGACTAACAGATTTATTTGGGCATAAGCTTTCATGGGGGGAAAAACCCACTTCTTCAGATGCATGGAGTGAAAATTACAGATGCAGGCATTGTTATACTGACACATGAAGAGAAGGGAGTTATCTCACAAGTGGAGAACAAGTGTTGACAGGGCCAATACAATCAGGGTGGATGTAGTTCACTCAGAATAATTGATGAGGATGTGTCAATTCCAGGAGAGGAAAAGTTGCTTCTGTAATGAGCCAGCCACTCCCAGTCCCTATTCAAGCCCAAATTAATGGTGTTAAATTTGCAAATTAATTTTAGTTCTGCAATTTCTCTTTGAAGTCTGTTTCTGAAGTTTTTTTGTTCAAGTATGGCTACTTTTAAATCTGTTATAGAACATCCAGGAAGATTGAAGTGTTCTCCTACTGGCTTTTGTGTCTGATTTGTGTCCATTTATTCTTTTACGTAGAGACTGTCCGATTTGGCCAATGTACATGGCAGTGGGGCATTGCTGGCACATGATGGCATATATCACATTAGTAGATGTGCAGGTGAATGAGTCCCTGATGGTGTGGCTGATGTGGTTGGGTCCTCTGATGGTGTCGCTAGAGTAGATATGGGGACAGAGTAGGCAACGAGGTTTGTTACAGGGTTTGGTTCCTGGGTTAGTGTTTCTGTGGAGTGGTGTGTAGTTGCTGGTGAGTATTTGCTTCAGGTTGGGGGGTTGTCTGTAAGCGAGGACTGGCCTGCCTCCCAAGTTCTGTGAGAGTGAGGGATTGTTTTCCAGGATAGGTTGTAGATCGTTGATGATGTGCTGGAGAGGTTTTAGCTGGGGACTGTATGTGATGGCCAGTGGTGTTTTGTTATTTTCCTTGTTGGGCCTGTCCTGTAGTAGGTGACTTCTGGGTACCCGTCTCGCTCTGTCAATCTGTTTTCTCACTTCCCCAGGTGGGTACTGTAGTTTTAAGAATGCTTGACATTGTTAGCTTTTTTGACTGCTGCTGCACATTGAGTAGATGTTTTCAGAGAACTGTCCATGACTACAAGATCTCTTTCTTGAGTGATAACAGCTAACTTAGACCCCATCATTTTGTATGTAGAGTTGAGATTTTGCTTTCCAATGTGCATTACTTTGCATTTATCAAAACTGAATTTCAACTGGCATTTTCTCGCCCCATCACCCAGTTTTGTGAGATCCCTTTATAACTCTTTGCCATCAGCTTTGGACTTAACTATCTTAAGGAATTTTGTATCATCTGCAGACTTTGCCACCTCATGGTTTATTCTCTTTTCCAGATCATTAACAAATATGCCGAATGGCACTGGTCCCAGTACAGATCTTTGGAAGACCCCACTATTTACCTCTCTCCACTGTGAAAACTGACCATTTATTCCTATCCTTTGTTTCCTATCTCTTAGCCAGTTACTGATCCATGAGAGGACCTTCCCTCTTATCCCATGACTACTTACTTTTCTTAAGAGCCTTTGGAGAGGGGCCTTGTCAAAGTCTTTCTGAAAATTCCAGCACACTATATCCACTGGATCACCTTTATTTAAATATTTGACCTCCCTCAAATAATTCTAGTAGATTGGTGAGGCATGATTTCTCTTTTAAAAAGCCATGTTCATTCTTCTCCTACATATCATGGTCATCTATGTGTCTGATAATTCTGTTCTTTACTATAGTTTCAACCATGGTACTTAAGTTAGGCTTACGGGCCTGTAATTGCTAGGATCGCCTCTGGAGCCTTTTTAAAAATCAGCATTTCATTAGCTATCTGCCAGTCATCTAATATAGAGGCTGATTTAAGTGATACATGCAACAGGCCGTAGTTCTGCAATTTCATATTTGAGTTCCTTCAGAACTCTTGGGTGAAAACCATCTGGTCCTGGTTTCATATTACTACAGGATTAATTTATCAATTTGCTCCAAAACCTCCTCTGACACCTCAGATTTGTCACCTAAAAAAAATGTCTTAGGTGTGGGAATCTTCTTTACATTCTCTGCAATGAAGACTGATGCAAAAAATTCATTTAGCAATGGCCTTGTCTTCCTTGAGTGCCCCTTTAGTGGGACCACTGGATGATTGAGGTGCTGATTATTTAGCAGGCTTCCTGCTTCTGATATACTTTTTTTTTAAATGTGGTTTGTTTTTGTGTCTTTTTGCTAGATGCTCTTCAAATTCTTTTTTGGCCTGCCTAATTTGCTCCTTTCTAGTTTCCTCAATAGGATTTGACTTCCAATTTTTAAAGGATGTGTTTTTGCCTCTAGCCACCTCTTTTTCTCTATTTAGCCATTGGTCCTCTTCCTGTTTTTCTTTTTCATTTGCGGTATATGTTTAGTTTGAGCCTCTATTATGGTGTTTTTAAATAGTTTCCATGCAGCTTGTTCACACACAATGTTCAGGCTGAATTTCTACTTCAAAAACAGACCATAAAAATGTTCTTGACTGCTCTTTTTTTATTTTAGTCTTCAAGGTGTTAATCTTCTTGTATGATTTAAGACGAAAGTAATTGTTCATACTCCATACACAAGATAGTCTTAATGGGTAATGTATCCTGTAGTCCTTTCCTTCATGTCAATGGGAGTTTTGCTTGAATAGTCCTTGTGTAGAGACTTCAGGAGTAAGAGAAATCCTTGAATGAACCTTTTTATCACTTAGGAATATAAGTGCTAATTGAGCTTTAGTACACCAATTTTCAGCTGAATGATACTGTATTGTATCAGCATTGCAGTAGTGACTACAGTTATGGTTAAGATAGAATTTTCTCTCCAAGGCCCTGTTTTCAGTGCTTTATATCTTTCCCCAAAAACTACCTTTCACCTGAATTTCTTTGTGCTTGTTTACAATCCACAATTATTTATTTATGATGTTTGAAGAACATCCTGTCATTTTTTAGTTATACAAGGAATAAAACAGAATGAGGATTTTCTGCTGGAAAATTGTTCAGATGCTTTTTGGCATTGTGATAACTCCAGACTGGTCTGGCTTTAAAACTTCAGATGTGGCATCTCTGCGAGACCTCTTTAAGGAATGTGTGCTTTGCTAATTTTGGGGAGGAAATTTTTTGAGAGAGAAAAGTTATAGTGAAAATAGTGAACTGTGCATGCGCATTGCATTATTTTCTAAACAACCAAAGGCCCCGATCCTGCAGGTTGTCTGTGCAGTTGGATTCTTGTGCCCACACAGAGCCCCACTAAAGTTAATGGGGCTCCACACTGGTGCAGGGTCTGCCTGTGTGGGACAACTTTCAGGATTAGGGCCTAAATGTTCAGCAGTGCCACAGTCCTGAATTCTTTTGGTACCTAAAATGCCTGTTGACTTCAATGAGATTTTTGGCTGTACAAAGAATTCAGGATCAGTCCCCAAGTGAAGTTATCCAGATGTATGTATATCTATGGATATCAATAGTAAGGCATCAATGTTCTCATACTGACTATGATGGGGGTGTCCACCCCACACAAGACAGAGAAGGTTAAATTAGGTTAATTAACCTGATAGGCTGAACCTGGGAGAGAACCAGGGCTTGAAAGGCTGATTGATGATGGAGCCCAGCTGAGAAGGAATCAGAGGGGGGCTGGTATAAAGCCAGGAAGTTGGCAGCTGAGAGGACTGCATGGGAAGTAGTCCACAGTCACTCCCTGGGAGACAGGAGGTGTGTTTGGGGCTGTGGAGTTAAGGAGTCTGCAGTTACTTGCTGGGAGGAGGGAGTTTTGGCTGGTAAACCCAGAGAGAGGGGAGCCAGAAAAGGTAGGAAGGAGTCCAGGGAAATAGCAATAAGGCCGGGGGAAAGCAGACCACAGTTGCTAGATATAGGGTCCCTCGACTGGAACCCAGAGTAGAGGGTGGGCCTGGGTTCTCTTACTTGCCACTGGGGAAGTGGTGCAGTGAAGGGAAGACTGGCATTTTGGATGGAGAGACTTTTCTATGCCAGAAGTGGAGGATTATAGTGACCTGGCCAGAGGGCCGAGCCACAAAGGGTAGCACCCAGAGTCACAGAGTGAGTGAGTGAGTGTGAGAGAGGAGAGAGAGAGAGAGAGGCAGCAGGGCACACAAGCAGCAGAAGCGGGTGTTGGCCCTGGAAAGATCTAATCCCCCGAGCAGCCAGAAGGAGATGACCTAGTGGTGAATCAGACCCCATAACCCTCACCATGAGAAACAACTGCATTTCCCTAGTCACCACTACGACCACTGAAATACAACTACTGTATATAGCATGCAACACTGCAATACAGACACACATTGCACTTGTGACTGTTGCTTGTGACATACATCACTTGCATTATTCTGATAGTAATGTCCCCCTATGATAATCATTCTCTATTCCTTAACCAAAGATTTGTGGGAGAGACTAACCATTTCACAGGATTGGGCCCTTCATTAAGATGTCATGAGTGACTAGCAAGTAATGTGACACAGCCTTGTTACTCTTGTAGTTTTGCTTGACATGAAACTGTAATTCTTCATGTACAGACAAAAAATGAGATGTAATGTATGCTGGGCTTGCTATAGCAATAGGGTTTTCTTTGAAATAAAAATTACTGTTGTGCTCAAAACCCTAAAATTTAAAAGGATAATAACATTGTGGCTTTTTCTGTATAACAGTTTAGAGTGGTTCCTGTATGTTTGAGCCCTCCAATGTGATTATTGGGATCAAAAATGTGTTTAGGGTGAGTTAGCTAATGGATTTCTGTGAAATCCATTAGCTAACTCATCCTAAACACATTTTTGATCCCAGTGGGTCTATTTGCCCAATTGAAAAGTACCTCCTCCTAGAATCTTGTAAGAGTTCTCCTTCTGCTAATCCTGCCCCAGCAGCATTTTAGCAACTAGCCTACATGGCTGAAATCTTCCTGCTGCATTTTATTAATTTGCATCCATTCTAGACTCAGAAACAGACTCATAGACTCTAAGGTCAGAAGGGACCATCATGATCATCTAGTCTGATCTCCTGCACATTGCCACAGAACCTCACCCTGCCCACTCCTGTAATAGACCCCTAAACTCTTGCTGAGTTACTGAAGTCCTCAAATCATGATTTAAAGACTTCAAATTACAGGTAATCTACCCTTTACACTGGTTTAAACCTGCAAGTGACTGTGCCCCATGCTGCAGAGAAGGTTAAAAAAAAAACCCAGAGTCTATGCCAATCTGACCTAGGGGAAAATTCCTTCCCAATCCCAAATATGGCAATCAGTGGGACCCTGAGGATGTGGGCAAGACCTAAGAGCTAGACACCTGGGAAAGAATTCTCTGTCGTAACTCAGAGCCCTCTCCATCTAGTGTCCCATCTCCAACCATTGGGGATTTTTGCTACTGGCAGTCACTTATGGGTCACATGCCATTGTAGACAGTCCCATCATACCATCCCCTCCATAAACTTATCAAGCTCAGTCTTGAAGCCAGTTAGGTTTTTTGCGTCCCCCACCACCTCCGCACCTCTTGGAAGGCTGTTCCAGAACTCTTCATCTAATTTCAAGCCTAAATTTGTTGATGGCCAGTTTATATCCATTTGTTCTTTGTGTCCACATTGGCACTTAACTTAAATAACTCCTCTCCCTTCCTGGTTTTTATCCCTCTGATGTATTTATAGAGAGCAATCGTATCTTCCCTCAGCCTTCTTTTGGTTAGGCTAAACAAGCCACGCTCTTTGAGTCTCCTCTCATAAAGTAGCTTTTCCATTCCTCTGATCATCCTCATGGCCCTTGTCTGCACCTTTTCTAGTTTGAATTCATCTTTCTTAAACATGGAACACCAAAACTGCACACAGTATTCCAGATGAGGTTTCCCCAGTCCCTTGTATAACACTACTAACACTTCCATATCTCTATTGGAAATACCTCACCTGATGCACCCTAGGACTGCATTAGCCTTTTTCACAGCTGCATCACATTGAAGGTCATTGTCATCCTGTGATTCACCAATACACCTATATCTTTCTCCTCCTCTGTCGCTTCCAACTGATACATCCTCAGCTGATAGCAAAAATTCTAGTTGTTAGTCCCTACGTGCATGATCTTGCACTTTGCACTATTAAATTTCATCCCATTTCTATTATTCCAGTTTTCAAGGTTGTTCAGATATTCCGGTATGATATTCCAGTCCTCCTCCATATTGACAATACCTCCCAGTTTCGTGTCATCTGTAAATTTTATTAGTACAACGACTTTTTGTGCCCAGGTCATTAATAAAAATGTTAATAAAATGTTCATTCACCTGCACGTCTACCAATGTAATATACGCCATTATGTGCCAGCAATGCCCCTCTGCTATGTACATCGGCCAAACTGGACAGTCCCTACGTAAAAGGATAAATGGACACAAGTCAGATATTAGGAATGGCAATATACAAAAACCTGTAGGAGAACACTTCAATCTCCCTGGACACACAATAGCAGATTTAAAGGTAGCCATCCTGCAGAAAAAAAAACTTCAGGACCAGACTTCAAAGAGAAACTGCTGAGCTTCAGATCATTTGCAAATTTGACACCATCAGCTCAGGATTAAACAAAGACTGTGAATGGCTAGCCAACTACAAAAGCAGTTTCTCCTCCCTTGGTGTTCACACCTCAACTGCTAGAAGAGGGCCTCATCCTCCCTGATTGAACATTATCTCTAGACTGCTTCTTGCCTGCATATTTATACCTGCCTCTGGAAACTTCCACTACATGCACCTGACAAAGTGGGTATTCACCCACGAAAGCTTATGCTCCAATACGTGTGTTAGTCTATAAGGTGCCACAGGACTCCATCGCTAAATCCTCATGGTAAACCATAGCAAAGTCAGACTAAGAACAGTCCCCTGTTGTGCCAGTATTCTGCAAAGTTGATTTTCTGTGTAAAGTACAGAAAAAGGTTTGCCAGAGTCAGCCTGCAAAGGGGCTAGAGTCTCCATAGGTTATTTCCTTGTTTAAATAAGCTTTAATATATTACTACCTGCTTATGCTAAAATGAGACAAAAGCTCCTAAACCTTCAAGGGGTGATTTTCAAAACTATCTGTAAAGTGGTCTGTCATGAAAGAACGATTCTCCCAATGAAATGTTGTTGTTTTCTTCCTGTTGTGCAGCTCTATTTTATTTCTTTGCCACAAATTGATGTTTATGAACTAACAAAAATTTGAAACCCCTTTTTACTTTCTGTTTTACTTTCTTTGTAAATACTCCCTATTTAAACCAGGCTTTGGAAAATACTGCTCTAACTATAAATAATAAAATGGCCAGTTTTCAAAGAAAGATATTTACTTTTGTGATACTAATACAGAATCTACATTTAAAAAAATGTTTTAACTGGAAGGATATTTTTAAATCACTTATGTAAGCAGTTGTTCCTATAAGACATCTTTTTCAGTTACCACACTTACCTACTTCATTTTCCTTCCTACATGGATATATGTCAGATCTGGAAATGGCACAAAATAAGAACCACATATTTCATATAAACAGTTTGATGCTTTTCTTATAGTTGGTGTTCAACTGGAACCACTAAAAAGAAACATAATAGGGAGAAATGGTAGGTGGAAGACCCAGCATTTTAGCAGGAAGAGAGAAACATAAATGACTAATGATGTAGCAGGCAGAATGTGGAAAAAGTGGACAGCAAGAGAAGGAAGGAAGAAAGAAAATGATAAATGGAAGAAAATGCAGAGATCTCTCTAAGGCATCTTCTAAGGTCGGACCTATCCAACACAGAAGTATGCGTGTTATGTAGAATACAGATTCAGGGCCAAATTCTACTACCCCCTAGATGTCAATGGAGTTCCATGGGAGTCGGCCAGGGCAGAATATGGCTCTCCATTTTTAGAAGGAAAGGAATGAAAGAAATATACAAAAGAAGAAAATCCATCAACAAGTTAACTAAATGGAAATACAGCATCTCAACCTATTCAAAAACCTTACTGTATTTGTATGTTAAATATACACACTGTTCAAAATTAGAGATTTCAGAGTTTGGACCAATTTCAAATCTCAGTTACGCTTGAAGAATATTGATGTAGCTCCACTAAAATTACCAACATTGAAGGAAATGGAGTTACTCCGGGTTTGTTCTGGTGTATCTGTGATCAGAATCTGGTCCTTAATCTTTTGTGGAAAAATAATCCTTTGAAAAGCCTTCTATGCACTTCACCAGACATTTCTGACTCAAAATTCATGGCTGTTATCACTACACCTCTACCTCGATATAACGCTGTCCTCAGGAGCCAAAAAATCTTACCACGTTATAGGTGAAACCGCGTTATATTGAACTTGCTTTGATCCACCGGAGTGCGCAGCCCCCCGCACTGCTTTACCATGCTATATCAGAATTCGTGTTATATCGGGTCGCGTTATATTGGGGTAGAGGTGTACTTAGATTGATTCAAAAATACTACTTTAATACAAAGCAGTACCACATCCTAATTATTTATATTATACTATATTCTATTGTAATTGTATTAAAACCTTTGTTTGTGCAAAATAAGGGCACTGACCACCATATGTCCTGCCCCTGAACTGCCAAACCGGTTTGCTGCAGTGGGAAACATATGCTGCATCCAGGAGCGCTGCCAGCTTTTTCGGCGCCCTAGGCGGCGGAAGGTCCCGCCCCCGAAATGCCGCCCCCGACAGCGGCGGCGGAAGGTCCTGCCCCCAAAATTGCGCTGACGACCGGGGCGCCGGCGCCCCCCAAATAGTAGTGCCTTAGGCGACCGCCTAGGTCGCCTAATGGGTTGCGCCGGCCCTGGCTGCATCCCATTAAGAGGTGTAGCAACAAGCACATTGCCCCTGCGCACCTGGGAGTTCAAAAGCCATTTTGCCTCCCTAAGGCACAAATCTTCCCACAATGCAGGACAGTTCATTACAGGCACAACTGAGCCCTTATCAACAAAAATATCCAAAGAAAACTATTTATACTGTTGTTACTAAATGTCAATATTTGCTAAATGTTACCACACAGTGGTATCTAAGGTATCTTTGCAGTTTCTTAGACACTAGTATGTAGTAACATACTACAGGAAACCTTTAACATACTACAGGAAACCTTTAACATACTACAGGAAACCTTTAACATACTACAGGAAACCTTTGCAGTTTCTTAGACACTAGTATGTAGTAACAGTTGGTGAATGCTGACTTTTCAGTGGCAATCACTGTACATGTACTTTACATCATGACATATATATTCCTTGTGAAATATGTTCCTCTTTAAAAAATACTAAGCAATGCAAGCCAGTTTGAGTACATTCTTAATTTCTAGTCTAATCAAAGGGCAAGCCTGGCATAATTTACACAACAACTTTTTTCCTAGTAACAGCGAGGCAGAAAGAAGATTACAGCTTTATGAAAAGATTTTGTAATATCTACCAGATTTGCGAGTATCTCAATGATGAGGAAATTGCCAAACAAAATGTTGGTTTATAGCTAAATTACATTATATAACGTTAATGCTCACTACTTATAATATTTTTCATTTTCATTTACAAACTTTACCTAATTTATCCTTAGCACACACTTGTGAGACAGCTAAGGATTATCATCCCCACTTTACAAATGGGATAAAGACAGCGATTAAGGCTTTACCTCACCCAAGACCACAGATTAAGGCCCAGATCGTGGTCTCAACTCTATCCCACACCTCTTTCAATGCAAAGAGGCATAGGGAGTGGGGAGGGGCAGTCTGAAATGTATTGCACTGTGGTGATCCCCACCAGTGAAGTGGCCCGTTAGGGACCATTAGAAGCCAGCATAGTTTAATGCAGCCCTAAGTCTGCTCCAAAAATTTATTGGAACAAGGATGGTAGAAAATAGCTACAGATGAGGAACTCCCCTTACCTACTGCACCTACTGCTTGCTTGGCACAGAGCAAGATTCAGTCCTCTGTCAAAGCCAGGTAAGAACTCAGGAGCTTTTGGTTCCCAGTCCTGTGCTCAACCATCTCTCCCTCATATCTCTTGTATGGAATGTAGTAACTTCATTTAAAGCTATAAACTTTAATGTACATACCTATATCCATTAGGAATTTAGGCCCCATTTTGTCAAAGAGATCTGCAAATTAAGAGGCATGCTTCCATATGAGGCCCCATTTGTGTCAATGGAACTCTGTGGAAGGAAGGGTCTGTGCTGGTGGATTATTTTGCAAGGTCATGACCAGTACTTAACTAGTAATAAATTGTATCCACATACGAACTCAACCCTTCCTTAAGATTCAATTTAGTCAACAGGTATGGTTTCATATATAGTTTTTGCACATTTGTGGATCGGAGGTAATGCAGAATTCAGAAAGAGCTGAAAGATGTGCACCCACTCCATCAACAACACAGGAAATAAATGCCTTGACAAAAGGAAGCAGATGTGTTCTTAATCATCCAGGATGAACTATGGGATGTGTGTCCTCAAACATCCAGGATGGATTCTGTGGTATCCTAATATCTCTTGGTAAAGGCCGAAACGGAATGTTTTTCATCAGCTCAGACCTCAGTTTGGGATTTGTGTATTTTTTTAATTCTTAGATCATCCATCTCTTTTTTTTTTTAAACTGAGCTGCCACAAATTTTCAAAGACTATCATTTCTTTCCAGCAGGGGAAGCCACTGACACTGAACAATCATGTGCCCTCTACAAGGCATAGTACGCCACTTTCACAGCACATTGAAAGGAGCACAGCCAACCTGTTGTAGGTGCCAGATTTAGGTTTTTCTAAATAAACTCTTTCAAATTTCTTAAATACATTCAACATAAACCAACAAAAGTAGTAACATTTTGCTTCCAATGTTTAGATCCAAACTACAACCATGAGAGAGATGGGGGGAGATCTGGGAGGGATGGAGAAACCTCTGTGGTGCTCCAACAGTGTGGTAGAAAGAGGCGTTGTGTGCAAGATATAATACCTCTCATAATACTGAGGGAGTGCAGTGAGCAGCCACTGAGTTCCACCTTGCAGTCCCTTCAGCACAATGTGTGAAGACAGGGCTGGGTAACTGCCATGCCCATCCATTCCATTTCTTGGGGCAGTAAGCACTGCTAGCAGGGGTAGCTGCCCTCACTTTGTGCTCCAGAGAGATTGCCTCCTTCATGAACATGTAGGTGGAGAGTAAATCAAATATCCAGTGCCTGTGTTTGCAACCCAAACACCAGAAGAAAATACATCATTCTCTAACATACATGGTGCACCCAATGGACCATCTCCTATACCATCCGCCAGGGGAGGCTCTATGTATTTTGCTGCCCCAAGCACGGCAGTGAGGCAGCTTTCGGCGGCATGCCTGCGGGAGGTCCGTCGGTCCTGCACCTTCGGCATACCCGCCACCAAATTGCTGCCGAAGCCGCGGGACCGGCGGACCTCCCACAGGCATGCCGCCGAAGGCAGCCTGACTGCCGCCCTCACAGCAACTGACAGGCCGCCCCCCGTGGCTTGCCGCCCCAGGCATGCACTTGGTGCGCTGGTGCCTGGAGCCGCCGCTGCCACCCGCCTTGTAGCCCTGTTGCACGGTTTTGGCAGGGCAACAGAAAGGGAGAGGGAGTGGCCAGAGCATGCTGAGCTTCAGCAATCCCCAGCTACCATACACTCCCTTGGGGGCTGTTACCAACTGCTCTAAACTTCACTGGAGCCAGGACAGAACAAGTCAGAGAATCAGAGCACCATAAATACTTCCCTTCTGGCACCCACAGTCTCTTCCTCCTCCCCTCCCCTGCAGTTCTCTGAGCAGATTTTGGCACAGCAGAGAATGTAGCCCAATCCGTGTAGTATCAAGGATAGCAGCACTCATACTCTGCCTTGGAAACAAGTGGACACCTGGTACATTGGGTTAGAATACAGATCTCCTCAACCAATTTCTAATCTACTAAACAACAGTTCCACCTGACAAGTCACTTAACCTTTCTATGTCTCACTTTCTCCATAGGTAAAAAAAGGTTGATTGTATTTCTACATATATAACTGGAGTGCTGAAGAAGCACATGAATGCTCCTACAACACTTTGAAAACATAGGGTGCTATGTAAGTTTTTGAAAAGGAACTTAATGGTTTACCACTCATCTACATAGTCTGAAGGAACACAAAGAACAAAGCTGCTACGAACATCTTCCATAGAGGTGGTCATACTGGTTCCTTCCAGCAGTGCAGTGCAATTCAGTATACACAGTGTGATGAATTATGGGATACTCCCTTATCTGTCCCATGATGCCATGGCAATCCTAAACACTTCTGAACTTGTTCCTAGAGGAGTAGAATGGATGTTAGAAACACAGCAGATAGAGCTAGAAGAGACCTCCTGGATCACTGAGACCAGTCCCCTGTCATTGCAGGCAGACCTGCCATATAATTCCATGTTCTCACATGGAATAATGACACAGTTATAAAGCAAATGCTCCCTGCCAAAGACAGTGCTTTACTGAGTCCAAGTCTTGAGAAAGAGACTTGTCTTGTGGTGAAGGCACTGGAATGCAACACAGGAGATCTGGGCTCAATTGCCAGCTCAACCACAGACTCCCTGTGTGAGCTTGGGCAAGTCAATTAACCTCTGTTCCTCAGCTCTCTGTGTCCCTAGTTCATCGAGAAGTTATTGGGTTTGATGCAGGAATTGCTGAGTGAAATTCTATGGTCTATGTTATGCAGGAGGTCAGACAATGATAATAATTCTCCCTCCGGGCCTTAAAAATCTACGACTCTATACAACATTGTAGGCTATAGTTCAGCCAGAAGCAGGGTGGTGGATTTCTTTTTTTAAAAAACACCTCTTTTCCTTTACTTTTACAGCTACAGATCTGTGATTAGAAATTATTTTTTAAAGCATGATGTTCAGTTTTCCATCTGCTTTCCATCATTTGTAGTTTTATATTATGAGAGTTTTGCAAACTATTTATAATTACACACACACAAAAAACTATGTGAAAAGAACATTAAGGTGGCAAAGTCGAGCATTGAATTGTTAGGAAATGCCAGAATTAAGGTTGCCCTTTCCTCCTCCCCTGGCTATCAGTCGCAGTTTCTCTCTGCCTGCTCCAGACAGGCTCACCAGACTCTGTACTAACCTACTCCTTTTCCTCACCCATGGTCTGGCTTTTGTCTCCTCTGGATTTAAATCAGGCAGTTTCCTCCTCCATGCTGCCTGAAGTGCCAGCGGGGAGGGGTAAGTGAGAGCACAGGTGAGACAGGCTCTCTGCTCTCAATCCCAGTGCCTGGCCCCACCCTGCCCCTGAGCAGTTGGGAGGATCCTCTGTAAGGATGGCACATGCACCATTTGATCAGCACTGGAAGCTGTGAGGGGATGAAGGATACTCACTCTGTGGGGATGGCATAGGCAATCTGTGTTAGGAGCTATCAGAGGCTTGACCATGCTCAGATGAGGATGGAATCGGGAGGTTTTAGCAGCTAACATCAAAGAGGTCTCTACTGAGCATGTGTGAACTGCAATTTTTCAAATCTTATAAATTTGGACAGATTTTTACAGGGAGAGCAAAAGGCACATCCCTGACACAAAAGTCACCCACCTGGAAAATTTCAAGCCCCTGCTCCTAAATTTGAAGGCATTGGAGCTATTCAGAGAAAAGGTTGCCAAGATCTTTTAACATGGGAAAGAACAAAAATTTTCCTTAGCCCTAATTTCAGAAATGGCTAAACTGTTCTGGCTGAAATTAAAAAAAAAAAAAAAAAAATCAGCCTGGGGCAAACACCATGTTAAATTTCAGCCCAAATGGTTAAAATTTGGCAAAATCATAAGCAACTTAAAACGGGGCTTTACAATGAGAAGGCTTTACAATGGGCAGCCTTAATCGATGGACCTACCCAACCCATCTATAATAAATTATTGAATGAATTTCATCTTTTGTCAGGTTTGTGTTTGTTTACCAGGTTTTTTTCACAGGAATAGATTATGATTTCTTCACATACTTGCATCACAGGATTAAAATGTTTGAAAATGAAACTAGTTGTAGTTCATGAAAAATGTGCTGTGACCATTTGAGATTATTATAATAATTATAATTATTATTCAGTATTCATACTGTGTGACTAGTCATTTTAGGCTCTCTGCTCCAACAACCTGCCAGGCTCTGGCCAAGTTCCTTACCCAGCCCTATGCCACCAGATTCCTTCAGGTCCTTTCAATCTCTCCACATCTACTTTTTTGGTACCCATTTTCACTAGCCTTAGCCCAAACCCAGCCTCTGCTGAAACCCCCGTTATCCTGGATCAACCCAAATCACCTGCTCCAGTTTCTCCCCAGCCTCTGGTTGCCCACCCACAATCTTCCTTGCTGCCCTTTTCCCTGAAACCTACCTCCCACAGGACCCTTACCCCAGCTTTGTTTCCCAAAGTTTCTTCCGTGTCAACCCCCGCTTCCACCACGGCTCCCCATTTCCACCTGTGGTACCACCTACCATAACCTCCAGCATCCCCCATCCATCATGATGGATCTCTTTTACCACTTGCCCCTCAGGGCAAAGCTTATCCTTACCTTAAAGGTGGGGAGTAGTGCATTTCCCTCCTTCCCTTCTACTGTTTTCTGGCAATGACCACTGGTCCAGCATCTACCTTCAGTTTTTATACAGGCTGGCACAGAAGGTCCACTCCCATCTTCCCCCAATCTCAAGGGCATCGGGCTCTTCAGGCAAAAGGCCCTCAGTGAAGGTGTCCAAGCAATAGATTGAAGATGATTTGGGTTTTAGTGTATTTTTAGTGGTGGGGGGTTGTTGGTTTTTTATTGCATTTTATATTACAGTACAGATTAAACTGCTCAATTGAAACAAAATATTCCTCTCCTGGAAAATATTCTCAAACTGTTGTGTTGGAATTTCCCTGGAGGTAACAGGCTGTTTCCTCCTTCTGTTTGTTACAAAATGGTGAGAGAAAATTCCCAGTAGGAGTAGACATGACAAAAACATTTTAGAAGAGATATAAATCCTCATGCTTTATGGCATAAACCAACCACTAACTGACTGAACACTAGAAAGAAGTTTCCTCTATGGGAAAAGTAATCCATAATTGCCTATTATAAGATTTCTTACATGTGGTGCTGGCCTCTGTCAAAGAAGAATACTGAACTAGGTGGACCACTGGCCTGATCTGTTATAGCAAGTCCTGTGCTCCTACGTTTGATGGGAGACTAAGCTTTCATTGCACTTTTACATACCGTGACCCAGAAGTCAGGGTTTGGCCAAACTGTGCTTAGCATACTTCTCTATGGATGGGGTGGGGAAGAGTGCATCTAAACCAAATTTGTTCTTTCCCCCTCCTGGGGCTGATGGGGAGAGCAAAAATGGTTGCTTTATGTCAGTGAGAATGTTCTCCAAGGATACACGGATTCCCCCTTAAACTGAGGTGGCCTATGTCAGAAGAATTCCTAAATAATCTACCCTAGTGCCTTTTAAAACAAGTATAATAATTCTGAATTACCCTTCCTGATGCTTGGTCCTCTGAGATACTTACCTGAGATGGTCCTCAACATGTAACAATGAATGTGTGATCAAGTTGTCATCCTAGGTATCTTTTAAAGTACTAACCCAAGATTTCAGATACTTAGTTACAGAAGGATTTTAGTCAAGAAACTTTAACCATCTAAACTTTCAAATCACAATCTATGGAGTCATGATTAATAGTATTAGAAGTAGAATACATATACTCTTCCCTTTGTAAAAGAATAAAGGGATGGTAATCTGGAGTGCAATGGGAAACCACAAGGAAATTAAGTTGTGGGGTTTTCTAATCTTTTCTATGTATATGAAAAAGGGATCTCAATTTAAAACTGACACAGGAACTCTTATTTTCTAGAAAACAACCTAGGAGCCAGGAGGAAAGCTGAGTCTAGGGAATCTATTCAGAAACCAGGATGGCAGGGAAAGAACTTGCTGCCCCTGAGGAAAAGCAGAGCCAAACTGCAGAAACCACATCTCAAGGAACTTTCTCAAAAGTGATCTTGGGTGTAGTCTGGTGGTCTACACAAGTGAGGTAATGCAGAGAATCAGGAAATGTGTGAAACAGATTAAGACAATAAACTAGGGACCTACAAAGGAGAGCAGAGACCAGGGAGTCAATAAGGCATGCTCTGTTGTTTTTAAGAGTCCCAGGAAAGATTTATATACAAGAAGATTAAAAAGAGTAAATACTTTAGTATAATATTTTTTTTAAATTACACACACTTAGTTGCTATGTAAAAATTTACAATTGTGCTTACTTATGCATACTGAGCCAAATTTAGCACACTTACATATTGTGCCACTAAGGTCAGTGGAGCTGCACCAACTTGCACCTGGGCTAGATTTGTACCACTGCTCTTTGATGGGCATCAATTCTCTGTTTAAAGTAATTTGTGGTTCAGTAAAGTATTAATATTGGAAACACATAAGACAGTGTTCTGATCTTTCCTGTAGTACAACCAAGCACCTACCTCCACTCTGGGTATTGAATATTATGCAAGCACACTTTCATCAGCCTGCTACAGTTGTCTGATTAGGACATAGAGCAGGGGTCAGCAACCTTTCAGAAGTGGTGTGCCGAGTCTTCATTTATTCACTCTAATTTAAGGTTTCACATGCCAGTAATACATTTTAACATTTTTAGAAGGTCTCTTTCTATAAGTCTATAATATATAACTAAACTATTGTTGTATGTAAAGTAAATAAGGTTTTTAAAATGTTTAAGAAGCTTCATTTAAAATTAAATTAAAATGCAGAGCCCCCCTGGACTGGTGGCCAGGACCCGGGCAGTGTGAGTGCCACTGAAAATCAGCTCACGTGCCGCCTTCGGCACGCATGCCATAGGTTGCCTATCCCTGACATAGAGGCTCCTACCTCAATACTCCCATTTTCTTCCTCAATCTGCCAATCTCTCCTCACATCTCGTGCAATCCCCTCACTTCCTCCCGCTTTGCCCACGCCTATTCCACCATTGATGCTGGCCTCAACACTCCATTTATCTCACAAGTGTTTAAAGTGTCTTTCTCCATCCTATATGGGGATGCCCTCACTACTCTGCTCCACCAAGGTGCTACTTTCTCATTCAAATCACTCCTGAGAACTCACTTCTTCCACAGTGCCTACACTAAATGAGACAATAATATTCACTATTTTTCATCTTTACCTAACTTTTTATAGACATGAAAAAGAACGCCTATGGGACCATGAAGATGTACAAATCCATTAAAATAAGTACATGCATTATCAAATTCTTACCCATATACCTCCTCATCCCTATTGTTTATCCCTTAATTCATGTTATGTCTACAATGTGGTTTGTAAGCTCTTTGGAATGTGGGTCATGTCTTTTGTGAAGCACTTTTGGGTGCTATAAAATATCAGCACTGTCACTCCTCCCACCTTCAGCACTACCCTATCCATACTGACCTCAGAGGCAGAGCTAACGATTCCTTCTTTCCCTGGGAAGCTGCCCAGATTTCACAACTTTATTACATCTGTCAGCAGTGAACTTCAAGAAGATAAAATAATAGTGAGGGAATCTTTGTTTAGCTATGAGCTAACTCCAGCTGGTGGCAATTCTCCTTCTGTCCTGTGTTTCTTCCAAGTGAAACAACATTTTTCAAACAAATAATTTTCAAGGCGCATATGGCATACACCAAAATAAATGTTTCAGGGCAGTAAAGCCTCAAGCAATTTTATGTCCTTTTTAAAAGTGCCAAATATAGTTTTACCATTCTTTTTGCCTTTGCTGTGAAATAGCACACAACAGGACCATTGTTAGGCTCTCAATTGGTCTCCTTCCATCATCTCAAAAAGGAGCATTAATCATTAACATTCTTTAAAAGATACCATACACATAGGATTTCCATTATTGGGTTTCAGTTTTGCAGCATGAGACATTTGGAATTCCCCTACCTCTCAGATTTTCAGCCTTCTGAGGCATTGGCAGTGGAACATGAGCCCTTTCCCCATGTTCCATTCCAGCTGCCAATACCTCGCTTCCATCTAGAACCTTCTTAATCATTTTCTTTATGACAATGATCAATAGAGGGGTTCTCCATGGGTGCTGGGCACTGGCATTTTCTGTTGCTGCTACAGTTCTTTCTAGGCTGTTGTCCCACCTCAGGAAGCTCTGTCATAGCCTTTATTGGGCTCTCCCTCTTCAGTAGTTCCAATTAATGAGTTCACAAATGGTGCTGAGCTGTAGGTCTTAGGTTTCAGTGGTGGCTTCCTTCAAAACTTTAGTTGTTTTCTGATTTAAGGCAGCTGCTCCCTAGTTTGTCTGCCTGTGGAAGTTCAGAATGGTTGTTCTTACAAGTATTCTGTCTGCAACTTCTTTAAAAAGTGGCTTTGCCCTCACCACATTAGTCTGTCTGCAAGGGTGGAGAATGGTTGCTTTGTCTAATAGTCAGGCTAGGCTTGCATTGCTGTTTTTAATGGATTTGGGGAACCTATGCATGCTGCGTGCATGTATGCGTGCACTTTTTCAGGGAATCATCTGTGCTGAAGGCTTTCTCTACCAGTGTCTCACTACACAGTACTCATGGAGCCTTCTGGCTGGTTGAGTCCTATGTCCCAGGAAGGCATCATGCTAGCAGAGGGGAGTGGGAGTCCTTTGGGTAGTGCTTCCTCAAGTCCCACAAAAGGGATGCTCTGTTGAATGCTTGAGTTGGCCTAGGCACTGAACTGCTCTGCTCAAAGTCAGTACCTTGCTTATGATCCAACATCAAACTTTGCCTATGTCAGTGCAAAGGCTGCAAGGTCTCGTACAAAGTTTCCTGGAATAGTGCAAGCTCAGCACATAGGAATATGGTGCTGCCAAGGTGCAGAGACAATCAAGAGTTTCTATGATCTTCAGGATCTCCACTAAACACACAGTCATCTGATGGCAGCCAGTATCTCTGCAGCATGATGCATGAGGGGAAGTGTCATACTTGTTGACAAGGAGATTTAGAAAAGGGACTTTGGGGGCAATGGTTTTCCCAATGAGTGCGGCGATACCTGCCAGTTCCCATGGTATTAAATCCATAATGTGGTATAAATGCATGATTTGTCAGATCTCTGCAGTGCAGTTCATCTCAGGATACTGTCCCCATCATCAGTTTAAGCAAGATCCTCCTTCCTTACAACCCAAGCTCCTGATTCATTGAGAGCCCCATGAACTTGAACTTCAAGAACTGGGATAACATGCAAATAGGCATGGTTCCTGAGCTCAGTCCACTCTAATGTCAAAAGCATAATGTAACCTAGAGCCCTTGGTTCACAGGACCAACTAAACCAGCAACAAGTAATTAAACCAGTTTGCAGCTGCCCCCTCTCAATGCGCTGAGACCCTGGTGAAATTTTTAGGTCATATTTGTCTCTAACTGAACCCAAGTTCACACCATCTAGCATTGTGAAAATGTTTGGATTCTACAACAGAGGAAAGGCCAGGAGCCCCATTTTTGTTGATTGTGTTTCCTTAGTGGCCCAACTACTATATCTCCACATAACATTGACTGTAGAGTTTGATACAACAAAGAATGCAGGAGCCTAATACCAGCCCTCCATCCTTCACTCACACACACACACACACACACACACACACTCACACACACACACACACACACACACAGTATAGACACTCTCTGAGGGAAGGAGGTTTTTTCCATACTTGCTCTGGACACACTAGACAGTTTTAGGGAGGGGTTTCTATCTTTTAATATGTTACTCTTTTTCCAGGAACCCAAGAGTGTGTACTTTGTACTTGAACCTATCCATGTGCTCTAGGCTATACAGTACAGTTCTGTTTATCCAAATTCTCTTATCCAAAAATACTAGTTAGTCAAATTCACAGTGTATCCCTTCCCATGTAGCTCTATGTTCATGAATCACCCACTAATAACTTCTTAATTAGCCTCTAAATTCTAATCCATACAAAGATGTTGATTAGCCCTAACAGGTCCTAAGAGGCTAGTTGAGAAGTTATTAGCAGGCGATTAACATAGAGCTACATGAAGGGGCCACTATGCCTGTGAAACTACAGCTCAAAATAGTACTTCCACTTATCTGGACACCCAGTTATCCAAAAGTTTTGAACATCTTCCAGGCCATTTGGATAAACAGGAGTGTACTGTAACTATTTCAGAGGCACTGGCATCATCTTGGCACTGAGTCAACAATATGATTTTCAGAGCAACCTTTGACTAGGCAACACATTTTCTATACCAGTTGAGTAACCTAATTCATTCAAACAGTTCTCTAAGACCTAGTTCTATGGCACTGCTTGTTCTATGGCAGTAGTGGCAACACCTCTATCAAGGCCTTGTGCTGTTTTATTCACTTGGAGGCTGAGTTTGAGCTGCACAAGAGCTATGAATGTGCACGAGTGCACAGAAGCTTCTTGTGTGGTATTCCAGCCGTGGAAGGCAGTAGTGATTCTTTGACTCTGCACCTGATTGAGAAATTTTCTAGGCTTCTGCTCTGGATGCTGCTGGAAAGAGCAACGTTTATAAAAGACACCTTCTTCATCATTGAGTATAGAGTGGTCCTGTATAACTATCTTCCAAAATCTATATTAGAAGTGGTCCAGAACAAACTGAGTAAACCTATAAACTGCTCAAGTATGGTTTCTACCTTGCAAGTGGTTGACAGGGCCAATCTGATCAAGTTGAGATTCTAGTTGCAAATGTTCACTTAGAAGGTACCTTGGCTCGCCTTTCTGCAGTGTGAAAGATCTCTACCAACTGACAGGTTTCTAGAAGGTGGGGTTCCAGAGGAACAGTGTTTGAGTGGAAGGTTTCCAGCTCCCTGATTCTAAGACAAAGTTATGGCCATATCACATAAACAGGCTTACGTACATCCTTCTTAACTGTAATTCTGCTTCTTTCACAATATCAGCATTCAGGATTCCTATGCACTCACCTTCTTTTAGAGTTTGGGATTCTGTTCTAAGACAGTATGTTGAGGTCAAGCTTTTCTGTTATTTCAGTCCTCAGGATGGCTGGCATCTTCTGACTTTGGGAAAATTGACATTTGTGATTTGTGCTGGGGTTTTGTTTTATTTATTTTATTTTTTTAAGGAAAGTTCTTGCTTCCTGCATATTCAGAAACTTCCTGAGAAGGTTCTTAATTGAGAGGAAGCAGTGACAGCTGGAAGGGAACATAAAGAAGAACTTTCATTCGGCTCTCAAGTGTTTCAGTGGGCCAAAAAACCTAAGAGTTTGTATAATTCCTATCTGTCTTGCACAAGAAAGTTGAGGCCCAAAAGTCGGAATCCTGCAAGTATAGTATTTTCAAAGAAGCAGAATTACAGGTTAACTTTCCCTTATTCCACAAAAAGTGTTGAACAAGTTAATAGAGTCACAATACAACAAAGCTTTTCATTAATCATTTCACATACTACTGTTTTCAAAAATTTTACAGGGTTCAGAAGGTCAAGCTCATCACTGGTGCAATAACACTGATGGTCTCACCATGGATAAATGTGACCCACAATCTTCTGTATCTCACAAATGAAGGTGCGCACTTCAGAGATCCAGTAATTAGTAGCAATCTATTCTAACATGAATTATTTCCCAAAGGCTTCCATCCTGTGATTCTCTGATAACTTTAAACAAAAGTGGCTTTTGGCCATTGTAGTTACTGATTGCCAGTTATTTTTCCATTTAACAACTATTACCTCTTTGCTTTGCCTTCATAAAGTTTCTATTTTAATATACACATTAATAAAAAAAAAAGTACCAAGGTTTTATGTTTTACCCCCTTTATCACTAAAATGGAAAGAAAACACAATATTTAATGGAAATTCTAGGTCATAGATGAGCTATATGTGAACCTATCATTTTTGTAAATGTCTTTCATTGAAGTATCAGAGGGGTAGCCGTGTTAGTCTGGATCTGTAAAAGCAGCAAAGAATCCTGTGACACCTTNCTCAGGAACCAATCCATGCAACAAACCTCGATGCCAACTCTGCCCACATATCTACACCAGCGACACCATCACAGGACCTAACCAGATCAGCCACACCATCACTGGTTCATTCACCTGCACATCCACCAATGTAATATACGCCATCATATGCCAGCAATGCCCCTCTGCTATGTACATCGGCCAAACTGGACAGTCTCTAAGGAAAAGGATAAATGGACACAAATCAGATATTAGGAATGGCAATATACAAAAACCTGTAGGAGAACACTTCAACCTCCCTGGCCACACAATAGCAGATCTTAAGGTGGCCATCCTACAGCAAAAAAACTTCAGGACCAGACTTCAAAGAGAAACTGCTGAGCTTCAGTTCATCTGCAAATTTGACACCATCAGCTCAGGATTAAACAAAGACTGTGAATGGCTTGCCAACTACAGAACCAGTTTCTCCTCCCTTGGTTTTCACACCTCTACTGCTAGAACAGGGCCTCATCCTCCCTGATTGAACTAACCTCGTTATCTCTAGCTTGCTTCTTGCTTGCATATATATACCTGCCCCTGGAAATTTCCACTACTTGCATCCGAAGAAGTGGGTATTCACCCACGAAAGCTCATGCTGCAAAACGTCTGTTAGTCTATAAGGTGCCACAGGATTCTTTGCTGCTCTTTCATTGAAGTATACCTACTTGTAACTAAGCCCCCTTTCAAATTGTCTTCCTTTATTGTCCTAATGATTTATTATTTTAATTCACTCTGATTGGCAAAAAGGAAATAACTGCTGTTCTACTCTACCATGTTTCATTCAAATTTTTGTTCTCAGTAAATGTGTTACAATTCTTCCATTGACAGTCAAAGAAATTCCGTACAAAAGCAGCCTTTACTTTAACTTATATCTGAGCCAAGAAATACATATGCAGTTTGACATTTTGGAGTATCTGTTTTCCAGCATTAATCTGAAGTTGTTATTAGAGCCATTAAAATTATTACTTTACACCATTTTAAAAGCATGGCCTATACTAACTTATCTTGATAAATGATACAACATGTTAACAGTAAAGAAAAACAAATGCATGGCATAAAAGCTACTGAAATTGCCCAGATTTTTCGTTTTCTAAATCCCATCACTGAAAATAACACCAGCAGAAATAAAGTTACAATTTCAGGTGACTTTTTGGGGGTGCCCTCCTAAGGCAATATCAGACTGTACAGCAAAGAGAGATTACCTTTGATTTTAAAGACAGATAATTCTGTTTATTTCAGAGGAATGATGATGCATTTTGCTGCATATGGCTTATCACCTGTCCCTTTAAATAGGGAGCTAAGGACTAAAAATTCCCTTATGCCAAAGAGTTCTGACTTCCTGTGACAGGGTGCTGGGCTGGGACTCCTGAGCCAGCCCTCTGCCACACCAACTCCAATTAAGGGAGTTAGATTGGAGCTCCCTAGAGAACCTGCGCCTGATTGGCAAAGGGGAAACAGCTGCCAGCCTAATTAGCCTGGGCTGCATAAAAGCCTCAGGGGAAGGAAGCCAAAAGGGGGAAGCTAGAGAGTGGTAGCCCTTTGTTCTTGGTTGCAGAGATTGAGAGGTCCCCACGGCTGAAACCCCCAAGCTGTATGTGGTGAGAAGTTGGTGGGAATTGCACCCTGTAAATAAACTGCACCCGTGACTGCTGAGCCAGAAGGTCTCTGAGTGACTTTTAGAGAAGAGCAGAGGCAGGACCAAGGGGGGGCCTGCTATGCCTTGTTATGCTCCCCAATCTAAACTAGGGCTACCTTCCAATCATAACTGTTTTGAGCCAAAAATATGTCAAAACCAAAACCAGAGTAAAGCACTCTGTCAAACACAGCAGCAATCCAATCCTACATTTTTTCATACTGAAATCCTCCCATTGAGCTCAAAAGGATTAGGCCCAAAAGTTTTACTGTTCCTATGATGAGGTATACAATCTCCACACTGGACCTTAAGGGATTAAAAGGCAATACTGGGCCCAGGCAGCCCCCACACTCTAGGCTTGCAGAGCAGGCTCCAACTGGAGGAGCGGGTTAAATAAAGGGGAGCTAAGACGTCCAGGCAAACGGTTGTGGACAGACTGCAAGAGAGAAGAATCCTTCTGCAGGAAGCCAGACAGAAGATTGAGTCTGTGAGGGGACCACAGAGTGGGTAAGACCCCCAGGTAATGCCTTCTCTAGCCACCACCTCCCACTCTGAGAACTTGTAGGTCCAGCAGGGCCCTGCTTCTTTGGATTCTTTCTTTGCTGAGCTACTGACTGGTTGGACTATAGGGGCCATGCCCCAAGCTGAAGGGACCTATTGGTAGACAGTAGCCTAGCGACGCAAACTTGGACTTGCTGCAGGGAGGACCATGCCAGTGCTGCTTTTCACCAGGGCTCTGGACTGGGACCCAGTAGAGAGGAAGGGCCCAGGTCTGGGGGCTGAGGCCCAGAAGCAGATGGAAAGTAAAAGATTCCCTGCTTAAGATCAGGAACAGGCACCTCTTCCACCCAGACAGAGGAGCAAGAGGCTGAAAGTTAGGCGTGCTAACCACTAGGCCGCCCGGCCCTCCAAGCCCCCTATCCCACATGGTGGAGAATGTGGGCAGCAGAGTCCTAGTCTTGAAAGTAGGAGAGAGAGAGACAGACAGACAGACAGGGAGGAGGGGGGGAAAAGGCAAAAATGGATTTTGAGAAGTTGCTGGCCTGGGTCTTGGAAAACCAACAATAGCAGGCACCGAACAACAGCAGCAGCAGAACCAACTGCTCCAGCAGCTCGCCATCCAGCGTCCAACAGCAGTAGTAGTAACAACAGCTGATTAAAGAAATGATGGTACAGCAGCAGTGGCTCATCCAGCAGATGTCGGTGCTCCTACAGCCATCTAGGGCAGCAGCAAGTCTCACCAACGGAAAGGGAAGTGCCGCCCCAATGCCATCCAAGCCGGTGAAACTGACAAAGATGGGGCCCGTGAACAACCCAGAGGCATTCCTCGTCATGTTTGAGAAAGTCACCACTAGGGTTCAATGGTCAGGAGTGATTCAAGTGCCACGCGCTTGATTAGCAGAGCCACGCACATCCGGCAGCGTGTGTTCAGGTGCCCCTCCCTCCCCCCTACCCCGCTGCTTTGCAGCCATGTTGCTCCTGCAGCTGCTCCCGGGACCCTCCTGCTGGCTGTGCAGAGTGGAGGGGGTGGGGGTGCTGATGTCAGGGCATCCCCTTCCCCCTGCCCCTGTACCCCATCTCCACAGAGCAGGGGAGAGGGGACAGGGCTCAGGACTTGAGCAGGAGAGAGCTGTTGTGGTCTGAACGAACCTTCCGGGTGAGTGAGTGAGTACCTTAAAGAGACAGCACACGGTCTCTCAGAGACTTCCCCAGCAACCAACACACACAGACACACACTCTCCCCATCCCCATGTATCCCATCTCCGCAGAGCAGAAGAGCTTTCAGTGAATGCCTTAAAGAGACAGCACACGGCGTCTCTCAGAAACTTCCCCAGCAGCCAGCACACACACTGTCTCTGTGTCACACACACACAGGATTTCCCACTCACCTCCCAACACATACTTGTATTGTTGTTGTTGATACAACTTGGTACTTCCTGCAAAGCACATATATTCACTGTAATTTTATTCTTTGAAAGTATGTTATTTTTGTTTTTTGACTGGTCTGTGCATTTCATAATTTTAATTTTATTTCTCTCTCACACTTAAATTTAATTATTTGAGTAGTGAGTTCTAAAATGCCTAACCTGTCCTGGCTGGAGTATCTAGGTTTTTTGTTTCTACTGGTGGCGCACATCCACACATTACCTTGGTACGCATAACAAAATTTATTCCACACATGGGGCAAGAGGCCAGAAGTCAGATGTGCCAACCACTAGGATGCCTGGCCCTCCAAGCACCCTATCACAGTTCCTAAGAAGGGAGGAATAATTGTAGAAACATAGCAGAAAAATAAATAAACTTTGTTAATTTAACCAAAAGTAATCTTAATGTTCAGAACTCTGGGTTGTCACCTTCTTGCCATTCTGACATCCACTCCCGTGCGTGCCAGATTGTTTACTAGAATGCCATTCTCCTGACATGACTCTGCATCAGCACTCTATCTTCAGACAGAAATGCCTAGAAGACACAGATCTGAGCGCAATCTCTGCTGAAAATCTAATCAGTAAGTAATGCTTCTCTTGTAAACATTTAAATTTATACTCAGATAAAATGTACATTTCCCAGGACCTTGAGAATTCAAGATCAAATTTAAGTGTCAAAACCTGCAAACACAAGCAGGTACCTACTGAATTTTTTCTTAGACTTCAGACTTAGGATCCAGGTTCTTTGACTTCACCCTCTTCCTGCAAAGGAGGGAGTGAAAAAAGTAGACACTTACTTACACCTAGTTAAAGCAAGAGGACTAGATGTGTGATCAAAGGGTAAGAAACAAAAGCATACATATGTAAACATATATAAATCCTTAGATCATGTAATTAGGTGTGGAAAATGTGTCATTATACACTTGAAATAAACAGAATTACCTGTTCTTAAGATCAAAAGCAGTTTGTATTATGCTTCAAGGAATAATGTCACGTTAGTTTTCTGCATTTAGGAGCTACCTCCTTAAAGTATCTATGATTTGCAAATGCCAACTACATTTGTCCTCATCTGAGAGACTTCTGTAGCATTTAATGACTCATCTGTCATCAAATCATTAGGCTGTGGACAATACTTTGATGTCACATCCCTTTAGTAACTGCTGTAAAGGAAGCTGCCCTTCTAAGTATGCCTGTTAGATTTAAGCCAACTCTTCATATTATTAGATTTTATAGGCTTACAGAGACATGCTTCTATCATAAAGACTACATTTATACCAACCCTTATCAACAGACCTTTCAATGCATTTATCAAGGACACAGGTGTGACGTTGTGCAGTCTATATGATTTTATAAAAACATGATAATAAGTGAATATAATGTAATTGGAATAGTTTTATAAAAACATGATAATAAGTGAGTATAATGTAACTGGAATATGCTTCATGCAAAAGGTATCATCACAAAGCTTATAATCTACTGAGAGTGATCATCCTATTTGTATAAATGTACCACTCTTGTATCTAAAACTAGAAATATAAAATATAACTCTGAGGGCCTATTGTAATTATGCAAAGTGTGGGCCATTGATGGTGGTTTGGAATCTTGATGACTCCCATTAACCAGAGCCATTGTCTGCAGATGGCTGTATTTACCTGTGAGTCTTCCTGTATATGTGTGTGCTGGCAAGTGAATAATGCAGCCTTGCAGTGACATGTGATCATGTCACCTGAACTGGAATCCATCTTTAACCTGGTGCTTTTCCAGTGAGGGGTGGGGGAACCCAGAGGGACAAAGGATTCCCGCCTTATGCAAAAGATATATAAAGGGGTGGAAGAGAACAGAG
>QXTE01000081.1:2147806-2283604 GCA_003942145.1 Platysternon megacephalum | reverse complement strand
GGAGAGGAGCCATCATGAAGAATCCCCTAGCTATCACCTGAGCTGGAACAAGAGCTGTACCAGGGGAAAGAATTGTGCCCAGGCCTGGAAGGTGTCCAGTCTGAGAAAAAACTTACTGAAGCATCTCTGAGGGTGAGATTATCTGTATTCAGTTTGATTAGACATAGATTTGCGCATTTTATTTTATTTTGCTGGGTAACTTACTTTGTTCTGTCTGTTACTACTTGGAATCACTCAAATCCTACTATCTGTATTTAATAAAATCACTTTCTACTTATTAATTAACTCAGAGTATGTATTAATACCTGGGGGAGCAAACAGCTGTGCATATCTCTCTATCAGTGTTATAGAGGGCGAACAATTTATGAGTTTACCCTGTATAAGCTTTATACAGGGTAAATTTGGGTTTAGACCCCATTGGGAATTGGGCATCTGAGTGCTAAAGGCAAGCACACTTCTGTGAGCTGTTTTCAGGTAAACCTGCAGCTTTGGGACAGGTGATTCAGACCCTGGGTCTGTGTCTGGAGCTGACGGGTGTGTCTGGCTTCAGCAAAACAGGGTGCTGAAACCACTGAGCTGGCAGGGAGAATAGAAACAGAGGTAGCCTTTGCACATCAGTCTGGCAGCTCCCAAGGGGGTTTCTGTGATCCAACCCGTCACAACAGGCTCCTAGATCTTACTTATCTCTGATAAGATGAAGCAATGTAAAGAAATAATAGAATACCCCATGTGACGAAGTGAGAATGTTTTGTTGTGTTCGTTGAATACTGAGGGGGAAGGTTGCAGGGGAGCTTGGCTGGGACTGTCTGCATGGGGGAAGGGAGATACCTGAGCATGTAACATGAGAACCCAGGAAGGGAGTTGCAGACCAGGTAACACCTCTGCCCGGGAACCTGGACACAGGACAAAGGCCGGGGGAGGATCCGGGGGGAAGGGAGACAGGAGACGCCTGGAAGGGGTTTTCAGTTTTTGGAAGCTGGCTAGGAATGAAGAGGGGACTCTGACGGGGCTGGGGCTTCCCAGCGGGGAGAGTGGCCTCCCTGGGGCCCCCAGATAGACCTAACTAAAGGGACTCCTGTTGTCTGTACTGGCAAGACCTGTTTTGGACTGTGTTCCTGGCGTCTCAATAAACCTTCTGTTTTACTGGCTGGCTGAGAGTTATGGTGAATCGCAGGAAGCTGGGGGTGCAGGGTCCGGACTCCCCCACACTCCGTGACACCCCAGTCCAACAACTGGCTCCTGAAAGGGCTTCAATGGGGTTTCAAATGGATGCAATGGTTACCAGGGGTCGGCAACCTTTCAGAAGTGGTGTGCCGAGTCTTCATTTATTCACTCTAATTTAAGGTTTTGCATGCCAGTAATACATTTTAACGTTTTTAGAAGGTCTCTTTCTATAAGTCTATAATATATAACTAAACTATTGTTGTATGTAAAGTAAATAAGGTTTTTAAAATGTTTAAAAAGCTTCATTTAAAATTAAATTTAAATGCAGGGCCCCCCGGACTGGTGACCAGGACCCAGACAGTGTGAGTGCCACTGAAAATCAGCTTGCATGTCGCCTTTGGCACACGTGCCATAGGTTGCCTACCCCTGGGTTAGCCTGTGCTAAGCCAGTTCCAGAATCGAGGGTATGAATGATCCCTTGCTTTTGTATGGAAGAAGGAGCAAATAGTATACCTGACTTATCTTCTCTGTACCATTCATTATTCTGCATATCTCTATTATCTCCTCCAACTGGTGTAAACTCTAAACAGTCTCTCTTTTCAATATCTGTGATCCACTACCATCACAGCTGGTAAGCAAGACACCAAATGGTTCTCCTGGTCACCCTATAGCTCCCCGCTAGTGATAGTTGAGAATTTACTTATCCTAAATAAGCAGTGCTAAGTAACCACAAATTATTTTGACATAAGTTTCAAAATAAACAAAACAGGACCCGTTTTCAAGTTTTTTAATTTCAAAATCTGACCCTGTATTCTCACAGAATGGATTCTGTCCTCTTGATTAATCACGATGCACTATGTAATTTTTCCAATTTAGCTTCAAATCTCTTTTTACTTAAAATAAGGATGCCAATTCCATCGGTTTTGAAGTCACAACTAGTTTTTTCCAGTTCCTTGACTCTGCTTCTTACAGTACCGATACTTACATCCAGAATGCGAGAAGTTTCAGCTATTTGTTTAATGTGAATCTTTGCTTGCAAGAGACAATCTATTTTATCACTGAGGTTCTTGGATGAAAGAAAGAGCACTCGTGGATAGCTAATGAAAAATCTATCCACCTCTCTTTCAGTGCACCCAAGAGATAACAGCTTCTCTTTAGCATTTGTAAAGTTTTTTTTTATATATTCATTAGATAAGTCCAAAATGTTAGCTCCACCGCCATGTAGCAGAGCTAGTAATTCCTCATTGCTCAGATGGAAAGATGATTGCAGGAACTCAATGTTTGCGCTCACTTGCTTCCTGCTCCGCAGGAGGATGAAGACATTTTTAGAAATGATGTGCTTCACAAAATCATTTGGGTTTTCACCACCTAAAGATAAACAGCTCTCATGCAGGAGGTCAGTCATCTGCTTATTCAGCTCCACTCTGTTAGAAAACGCCCGAGGTGCTCTGGTCAACATATTGTGAAGGTTTTTAGAGGTTAGCCCAAGAGACCAGAAAAATTTAATATTTTCCTCCATATTGATGTTATTACTGGAACGAAAGAAGGACTCAGGAGAACGTCCCATAATATTTACAATTTCCAAGTCAGTCATCAAAACACTTCTCCAAAGTTCCCAACGTTTTTCAAGAGACTCATAGGAACGCGTGATGGCCCGTGGATAACGTGAGATGATGCTGGCAATGAGTTCATTAGTTGCCCCTTTGCTTTGCAGAAACCTTTTGAGGCCCTCTTCATTTGTGATCAGCTTCTTCAGAACTCCAGGTTGTCGCCTTCTCACCATTTTGACATCCACTCCCATGCATGCCAGATTGTTTACTAGAATGCCATTCTCCTCGCATGACTCTGCATCAGCACTCTCTGTCTTCAGACAGAAGTGCCTAGAAGACACAGGTCTGAGCACAATCCCTGTTGAAAGTCTAATCAGCCAGAAACAATTCATATTGTAAAGAAGTGAGTTTTTTGTGTGCAACAGTCCCCTGGCTGCCATAGGGATCAGCTGCTGCAAATATCTTTGTAGTACTGTACGTCCACTGTTTATCATCTGAGGGGGAAAAAAAACAACAGTCATTATGCACAGCTACTGGACACTAAATGAAGAATGTGGGTGTTTATTTTTAAATAGTTAGAGCTTAAAAAAAAATAATAATAACCTGCCCAAGTTAACCACCCCACCATCAACCTCAGCCTGGACCAATCTACATGGGAAGTCCACTTCCTAGACACCACAGTACAAATAAGTGATGGTCACGTTAACACCACCCTATACCGAAAACCCACTGACCGCTATGCCTACCTTCATGCCTCCAGCTTCCACCCCGGACACACCACACGATCCATCGTCTACAGCCAAGCGCTGAGGTACAACCGCATCTGCTCCAACCCCTCAGACAGAGACCAACACCTACAAGACCTTCACCAAGCATTCACAAAACTACGATATCCGCACAAGGAAATAAGGAAACAAATCAACAGAGCCAGACGTGTACCCAGAGGCCTCCTGCTACAAGACAAGCCTAAGAAAGAAACCAACAGAACTCCACTGGCCATCACCTACAGTCCTCAGCTTAAACCTCTCCAACGCATCATCAGCGATCTACAACCCATCCTGGACAATGATCCCTCGCTTTCACACACTGTGGGAGGCAGGCCAGTCCTCGCCCACAGACAACCCGCCAACCTTAAACATATTCTCACCAGCAACCACACACCGCACCATAGCAACTCTAACTCAGGAACCAATCCATGCAACAAACCTCGATGACCACTCTGCCCACATATCTACACCAGCAACACCATCACAGGACCTAACCAGATCAGCTACAACATCACCGGTTCATTCACCTGCACGTCCACCAATGTTATATATGCTATCATGTGCCAGCAATGCCCCTCTGCTATGTACATTGGCCAAACTGGACAGTCACTACGAAAAAGGATAAATGGACACAAGTCAGATATCAGGAATGGCAATATACAAAAACCTGTAGGAGAACACTTCAACCTCCCTGGCCACACAATAGCAGATGTAAAGGTAGCCATCTTACAGCAAAAGAACTTCGGGACCAGACTCCAAAGAGAAACTGCTGAGCTTCAGTTCATTTGCAAATTTGACACCATCAGATCAGGCTTAAACAAAGACTGTGAATGGCTAGTCCACTACAACAACAGTTTCTCCTCCCTTGGTGTTCACACCTCAACTGCTAGCAGAGGACCGCACCCTCCCTGATTGAACTAACCTCGTTATCTCCAGACTGATTCTTGCCTGCTTAGTTATACCTGCCTCTGGAAATTTCCATTCCATGCGCCTGACGAAGTGGGTATTCACCCACGAAAGCTTATGCTCCAATACATCTGTTAGTCTGAATACACCCACGAAAGCTAATGCTCCAATACATCTGTTAGTCTTAAAGGTGCCACAGGACTCTCTGTTGCTGCCCAAGTAGGAATATCTAATTATTTAGTTAAAAGATCTGGCTAAAAAAAACACCCTATAAATTAGCAAATTCAATAAATTGTTTAAAATTCATTCATTTAAAATTCTGGAGGGAGGCGAACAGAAGTGTACAGGATTACTACCATGAAACCAGAATAAAATGTTCTGTTACATTAAAGGAGTAAGTTTTAGGCTTCCATCTCTTAAGAGGCACGGTACAGACAGCCCAGGTGGGAAGCTAGGGTAGCTTTAAACCAAATTTGCAAGCTCCCGATTCTGGACTGCTCTGGTGGCTGAAGTGTCCCTTTCCCCCGTCATATTTCAGGAAGCCCTGGAGGTCTGTCTACATTATGGTAGACTCCCTGGGCAATTGTGCTCCCCAGAATTTTCCACATGCCTCACTCTAAACACTCCTCTCCCAGCCGCAGCCATTTCCCCAGCACAACCCCTATATATGGACTCGAGAAGGGTCCTAGGAGGACAGCCTACAGCTCTCTCTCCCAGCTCTTGTTCCAAAGGAGCTCTCCCCCAGCTGGACCTGGGGCTTTTAGGCCCCTTTATACTACTCTGGTCCCTTTATTCAGCATAGAGCAATTGGTGCAGGAGTGAGAATCTCACCCAAGGTGAGGACTCAGCAAGAAAAGTTTGCATAACACTGACATTTCACCACATCCAACTCTGTCCCCTTTCATAGTTGCCAACATTTGAAACTGTTTCTCAAGGAATAGTGTTGCATCCGAAGAAGTGGGTATTCGCCCACGAAAGCTCATGCTGCAAAACCTCTGTTAGTCTATAAGGTGCCACAGGATTCTTTGCTGCTTTCTCAAGGAATAGTTCTCCACAAAGAGTTGGGAAGTTGGAGATCACAAATCCCCCAAGAGCTGAAGTTTGTGTGTGTATTCTGGTCAATTTCATGTTGCGTTCTGGGTTAGTTGGTTGTATTTTTTTCCTTTCGTCCTTGCTTCTTCTATTTCCCCACCCTCTAAGCTGTTTCTTCCATATAACACACTACACCACTATCCTGAGCCACACAGCCCCTCATCTGATTCAGCATATTACAGCCAAGAAGATATCAGGCATTGCAAGGCCTGACTTTGATCCTGACACTTGGGTTTATAAATATAGCTCTCTTGTAACCAATCAATTGTCTGTACACAGTCTAAGTACAGTACAAGTTGTAATGCCATCTGATCAAAAATGGAAGTTAAAAAAGATGAACAAGTTTTTTGTGTCCCCTTCACGGCTTGAAGATGGAGTTTTAGATTTACGACCTACAATATGAGTCTCAGCACAATATATGTCATTTCTTGGAACCTTTGCAGAAGGCTGGTCATTTAAAATCCCCAGCTGTTAGGTCTTCTAATACAGTCAAACTAAGCCAAGCAACTCAGAAAATTATGTCAGTCTCTTGGTGCCACAAATTCACTTCGGAAATCCTCAACAAGTGACACAAACACCCCACTGAAGTGAATAGAATCTTTCTCCTATTCATCAGAATTGGGAGTTTTAAATGTTGATATAAGAACAATATGAAAAGGTAGTTTCAAAAGTTAAAAATCTCAGGTGCTGCAAAAAATTTTTCAAAATAGCAAAATGGACTCCGGCCCCGTTAGGGATTAATTCCTGGCAAATTTCCAGAGTTTTAAAAAACCATTTTTACATTAAAAAAAAACTGTTAAACTGTTGGCATGTGCCAGACCCTTATTGTGTAATAAATCAGGATGAGCGGCACTTGTAGCTTCCATGGGTTTATTTACAATAAGGGAGGGCGGGGGAGTTAGGAGCTCCCCAGACACTTCTGGCTGCCAAGAGGGAACCCTGGTGGGCTCCCTCTCACGTGTTATTGCAAGGGTCAGGGCTCCTGAGACAGGAAGGAAGAAGCATTTCAAATGCTGAAAAGAAAAATTCTTCAGCAGCCGTGGTGCAATGGGGAACATCACCAGAGGCCCCTAGAGTAGGGAAAGGATCAAGCACTCCTACCAACAACATCCTGCGTCAACAATGGGAGAAGGGAAGGATAGACACCATCATGCCACCCAGAGATAGAAGGGGAGCAGACAGCTGTGTCCTCCAAAAATAATGGTGGGGAGGGACTGAATAAGGAGCATGCAACCTCTCTGTAATTCTACATTAATGAACAGAGAGGGCAGGAGGGGCACAGATGGGCATGCCCCACACTGTAACTGTAATGCTGTAGACATTATGCCTCACCCCTGAGACAGAACAAGCCATCTTTTTCTCCCTTCAAAAAACAAAATAAAAAGTGCCAGCCACTGCAAAGGAATAGGAGAAAGTGAAGGTGGACATGGACAGCCATGTCTGGTTTCACTTGGGCTGAAAACCAGCCATGCAGACCTTCATCTCCCCACTTCCCTTGCTGAAGGCAGGTTTTCCCAGTGTTTTTTTCTCTCCCTCCCTGGGTAGGCATTTAAAGCACCACAGAGAAAGGAGAGAGGTCATAGGTCAAGTCTGCTCAGCTCTCCTTTCCCACCAAGCAGCACCAGAGGCTCCTAGAGCCAACTGGGGAAAAGGAGAAGGATCAAACATCCTGCACCCAAAGTCCTGTCAACAATGGGAGTGGGCAGGAGAAGCACTAATGCCACCCCTTAACCCCTTCACCCAGTTCTGAGGGAGGCCCAGGAGAAGAGGACTAGGGCCCTCTGGCGGTGTTCCCTATTGCACCATGGCTGATTGGCTGCCGATTATGGAAAGGCTCATGTCTTTCAAAGGGATGCTCTAACAAGGAAAAGGGAACTGCTGGGGCAGCCCTCCGGAAGATCAGAGCCTGGGTGGCTGGTTTCTAGCAGCTGTCAAAACAGCCATAACCTACTCCCCCTCCCATACACTATCACCGCAGCCATTGCTTGTTCCCCCACACCAGTTATGGAGAGGAGTAGAGCTCTCCACTCCTCTGCTATCTCAGATGCCTCCTTCATTAATGCAGGAGGATTAAAGCAGGATTTATGCAGGATGCTCCATAGCAGCTACAGAGTTGACATTCAGAAGCTGGGCTTCCTTTTCTTTCCTCCTCCAAAAGCCCAACCCCCGACACAATCTGTCATCTGAGAGGAGCTCTCAAATACTCCCTCACAGCAGCAACAGAACTCTTCAGAGGGGACCTTTAAAATCATACGTATAACTTGGCATATTTTGGGCTGTAACTGTCCCTGAACCTCTTTTAAAAACAAAGCGAGGGTCAGAGAAACACTGAAGGTAACCACCCTTTAAAGAAAGCTATTCCTTTCATAGCTTTCCATACCTCCACAATTGCTTATCTGAGTTTTAAAGATTACTTTAAAGATGATCAGCTGAGAACAAAAACAAAAAAACGAAATACGGAGTACTAGAAAGCAATAATTAATAGTAATACTTTGTCCTTACCTAGTGCCTTTTACTGGATGCTCAAAAATCTCTTAAACAGAAACTATACCTCACCACACCCCCATGAGATAAGTATTTCTACATCAGTTTTACATCTAAGTAAACTGATGTACAAACCGGATGACTGATTTGTCAAAGGCCACACAACAAGTTAAAGGAGAGCTATGAAAAGAATCCAGGAGTCCTTACTTTTCATCCCCTGCTTTCACAACTTGGTACAACACTTCCTCAGCAAAAACATCTCTCTCTTTCCTCTACCTTCCTCTTCCCTTCTCTCCTTACTATTCCACTTCTCTTTCTCTTCCCCTTTGCATTTCATCCATCAATTTCTTCCCTCTTAGAAGGCATCAAGATGGTTTTAATTCAAACTGCCATAAGTGGTGTTTTTTACATCTGAATCTAATATAGTTAAACATACAAAAGTGAATGTAGACTGGAAAGCCTGACTCACCTTTAATAGTAGTGGCCCAGCATTAACACCTTGAGTGTGTGCAAACAACCTATTGGTATTCTTCAGTAACTGGGTCGCACATATATAAATCCTTTTCCACTCACTGCAGGAGGAAGAAAAAAATGTAAATCAAACTGCCAGACAATGTTACGCAGATTAACAATCCAAACCAATTCTTAAAACAACAGTAAATATTAAGTCAGTAGCTCAAGCAGTAACGGCTTGTGAGCCTCTGTTACATGGAGCAAGATCATCACATTATAGTCTGGACCCAACCAAGGGGCAATGAATTGTTTTGTTACCTGTGGAGTAGCCCAGCAGCAAGATTCAGAGACAATGATTAGAGGATTAGAAAACATGCTTTATAGTGACAGATTCAAAAACTCAATCTATTTTTCTTAACAAAGAGAAGGTTAAGGGGTGACGATTACAGTTCAAAAGTATCTACATAGGGAACAAGTATTTAATAATGGGCTCTTCAGTCTAGCTGCAAAAGGTATAATATGATCCAATAGCTGGAAGTTGAAACTAGACACATTCAGACTGGAAATAAGGTGTAAATTTGTAATGGTGAGAGTCATTAACCACTGGAACAATTTACCAAGGGTCAAGGTGCATTCTCCATCACTGACAATTTTTAAATCAAAGCTTGGATGTTTTTTTCTAAACGATCTGCTCTAGGAATTATTTTGGGGAAGTTCTATGGCCTGTGTTATACAAAAGGTCAGACTACATTATCACAATGGTCCCTTCTCATCATGTATATTACATGGGGATGTAGTGGCTCTGTGGAGCATGCTACCTTCTAGTGTGCTGGAAGTTGTGGTACAAGATTGTTGTACTCCTTCTTACTCCCTTGTGCCAACACCAACACACAGGACACGCTACGATATGGCTCATAATAATCAAAAAATATCTAAACGAATATTTTGCCTCGGTCTTTAATGAGGCTAATGAAGGGCTTAGGAATAGTGGCGGCGTGACTGATGGGAACGAAGGTGGGGGGGGTAGACATTACAGTATCCAAGGTAGAAGCCAAACTTGAACAGCTTAACGGTAGTAAATCGGGCGGCCCGGATAATCTTCATCCTAGAATATTAAAGGAATTGGCGAGTGAAATTGCAAGCCCGTTAGCGATAATTTTTAATGAATCTCTAAACTCAGGGGTTGTACCATTTGACTGGAGATTAGCTAATGTAGTTCCTATATTCAAGAAGGGGGAAAAAAGTGACCCGGGTAACTACAGGCCTGTTAGTTTAACATCTGTAGTATGCAAAGTCATGGAAAAAATATTGAAGGAGAAAGTAGTTACGGACCTTGAGGTCAATGGCAATTGGGACAAATTACAACATGGTTTTACAAAAGGTAGATCGTGCCAAACCAACCTGATCTCCTTCTTTGAGAAAGTAACAGATTTTTTAGACAAGGGAAATGCGGTGGATCTGATATATCTTGATTTCAGTAAGGCGTTCGATACGGTACCGCATGAAGAATTACTGGTTAAATTGGAAAGGATGGGGATCGAAATGAAAATCCGGAGGTGGATAAAGAACTGGTTAAAGGGGAGACTGCAGCGGGTCGTACTGAAAGGTGATCTGTCGGGTTGGAGGGAGGTTACCAGTGGAGTTCCTCAAGGTTCGGTTTTGGGTCCGATTTTATTCAATCTATTTATCACTGACCTCGGAACCAAAAGTAGGAGTGGGCTGATAAAGTTTGCGGATGACACGAAGTTGGGAGGTATTGCCAATTCGGAGAAGGATCGGGATATCCTCCAGGGAGATTTGGATGACCTTGTAAACTGGAGTATTAGTAATAGGATGAAATTTAATAGTGAGAAGTGTAAGGTTATGCATTTAGGGATGACTAACAAGAATTATAGTTATAAGCTGGGGACGCACCAGTTGGAAGTAACGGAAGAGGAGAAGGACCTCGGAGTCCTGGTTGATCGCAGGATGACTATGAGTCGGCAATGTGATGTGGCCGTTAAAAAGGCTAATGCGGTCTTGGGATGCATTAGGCGAGGTATTTCTAGTAGAGATAAGGAGGTGCTAGTCCCGTTATACAAGGCGTTGGTGAGACCTCATTTGGAGTACTGTGTGCAGTTCTGGTCTCCCATGTTTAAGAAGGATGAATTTAAACTGGAACGGGTACAAAGAAGGGCCACTAGGATGATCCGAGGAATGGAAAGCCTGTCGTATGAAAGGAGACTTGAGGAGCTCGGTTTGTTTTCCTTAACCAAAAGAAGGTTGAGGGGAGATATGATTGCTCTCTTTAAATATATCAGAGGGATAAATATCAGGGAGGGAGAGGAATTATTTCAGCTCAGTACTAATGTGGACACGAGAACAAATGGATATAAATTGGCAGTCGGGAAGTTTAGGCTTGAAATTAGGCGAAGGTTTCTAACCATCAGAGGAGTGAAATTCTGGAACAGCCTACCGAGGGAAACAGTGGGGGCGAAAGACCTCTCCGGCTTTAAGATTAAGCTTGATAAGTTTATGGAGGGAATGGTTTGATAGGATAACTTGATTTACTCAATAGGTCAATTATGTGCCACCACTGGTAATTAGTACCGATGGTCAATGTTGGGATATTGAAAGTCTTTTTCCTGAGTGTCTGGCTGGAGAGTCTTGCCCGCATGCTCGGGGTTCAGCTGATCGCCATATTTGGGGTCGGGAAGGAATTTTCCTCCAGGGTAGATTGGCAGAGGCCCTGGAGGTTTTTCGCCTTCCTCCGCAGCATGGGGCAGGGGTCGCTTGCTGGAGGATTATCTGCTACTTGAAGTCTTTAAATCAAGATTTGGGGACTTCAACAGCTGAGTCAAGGGTGAGAATTATTTCAGGAGTGGGTGGGTCAGCTTTTGTGGCCTGCATCATGCGGGAGGTCAGACTAGATGATCATACTGGTCCCTTCTGATCTTAAGTTCTATGATTCTATGAATTATATAAGAAACCCACAGTAATACATAGTAAGTCTACAGTAATAACAGAATACAGCTTTAAGAACCTGACCCAAAGTCTGTTGAACTCAAATGGAGTTTTTCCATTGACTTTAATGGGCCTGAGATCAGGCCCTACATTTCTACCAACATGTGGAACACAGGTGCCACTTTGAATCTGGGTCCACTATAAAATGGTTTCTTGGTCATTTGGACAATAGTACAATAGCCAAACCCCAGAGTTCCTTAGCTAAATACTGATAATAATCTTTCTGTTCTATACAGAACTTTTCCATTAAAAATTAATTAGAGGCTCTGGCACTTCTATATTGCAATATTATTCTAGGTGCTGAATTCAGATCAGATTCAGGACCGTAACTACTGATAACTTTTCTTTGTCAAACAAGAAATGTAATCTTGGAAGGAAAGTGATACGGATGCCCTCTTAAGGAATAATTTGATTAGCCACACTCTCCACACCCCAGCAACAAAGGGGTATAATAAACGTCAAGTAAACATTTCAGACTAACAGATATAGTTCTAATTGTTTCAGCAATTGTACTGTAAGGAAAAATAAATATCCTTTTCTAGCCTGTATTTTTCAACCAAGCGGCAATCCACCAGCCCCCAGAACATATAGCACATAGTGTTTCCCAAGCAGTGAACTATCAAAAGATCATTTTCAGAGAAAGAGATTTTGCCATTACAAATCAGACCACATGTGTATCAAAATCCAATATGCCGGCCCCAGACAATATCTGACACTTAAGAGGAAGGCAACTCCAACCTATCCTCATCCACATCACTTGGCTAATTATGGGAGGGAATACCTTCCTCATCCATGCTCTGATCAGCTGATGCAATGTAACGATTTGACAATCCATATCTTGGTCTAAGTACAATCATTTTTACTGCTTATGAAGTTATCTTACCCCTTTTCAAAGTCCAATTATAATATTTGACTCAATGACATATTGCACTAAGGATTCCACTAGCCTCTAGACAAACTAACTTCCTGTTGGACAAAGTACCTTCCTGTCTGGGCCATCAGCAGGGCTCAAACCCTGGATCTAAAGGGCTAAGGGAGTAAGCCTCTATAGCTTGACAAAAACTCCAATAGCTGGAAACTGTAGAGGGCTCCTAATCTTCCTCTACCACCCATTAGCAGAAGACTAAAAGATTCACAATCCCTTAGTTACGAAAGCAAGTATCAGTCCCGTTAAACTGAGTTCCAAAACCTCAATGCTTTTAGTTAAAATAAAAGCGGTCCTTAACCATTTTATCCCTATTGGGATTCAGGTCAGCTAGTCCCAAGAGTTCAATGGGACTACCAGCTAACTATTCTTATTACATAATTTCATTGCAGACTGCTTTTCTTCTTGTTACATTTCATAATCTGTTCACTACTAGCAATAATCTGATAAATGCTACAGTAACACTTGATGAAAGGGAATTGCACGAATAACTGACCTAACAGTCTCAGACTCACCAGGGCATATTGGAGCCTTCTTCAACAGATCAGTATACAGATGAAAACCAATAGCAAGAAAAAACAGTCAAGAAGAATGAAAACTATCTTAAGAAGGGGAATATTTTCTCATTGGTACAGGTGTGTAACTTCTGTTCTCCCCACCCAGGAGTAACACATATGCCTGAAGAGCAGAAAAAATACCCTAAAAATTACACTGAGCAAATCCCTATTACTTAAATTTGTGGAAGCTTCTTCACTGGAGGTTTTCAAAAGGAGGTGGGATAACCATCTGTCTTGGATGGTTTAGACTAGTGGTGGGCAACCTGCAGCCCACAGGCCGCACGCGATCCGTCAGGGTAATCTGCTGGCGGGCTGCAAGACAGTTTGTTTACATTGACCATCCGCAGGCATGGCCGCCCACAGCTCCCAGTGGCCGCGGCAGTTTGCCGTTCCCACATACAATCCAGGAAGTTTTTGGAAAGTGTAGGGGACAATTTCCTGGTGCAAGTGCTGGAGGAACCAACTAGGGGCAGAGCTCTTCTAGACCTGCTGCTCACAAACCGGGAAGAATTAGTAGGGGAAGCAAAAGTGGATGGGAACCTGGGAGGCAGTGACCATGAGATGGTAGAGTTCAGGATCCTGACACAAGGAAGAAAGGAAAGCAGCAGAATACGGACCCTGGACTTCAGAAAAGCAGACTTTGACTCCCTCAGGGAACTGATGGGCAGGATCCCCTGGGAGAATAACATGAGGGGGAAAGGAGTCCAGGAGAGCTGGATGTATTTTAAAGAATCCTTATTGAGGTTGCAGGAAAAAACCATCCCGATGTGTAGAAAGAATAGTAAATATGGCAGGTGACCATCTTGGCTAAACAGTGAAATCCTTACTGATCTTAAACGCAAAAAAGAAGCTTACAAGAAGTGGAAGATTGGACAAATGACCAGGGAGGAGTATAAAAATATTGCTCAGGCATGCAGGAGTGAAATCAGGAAGGCCAAATCACACTTGGAGTTGCAGCTAGCAAGAGATGTTAAGAGTAACAAGAAGGGTTTCTTCAGGTATGTTAGCAACAAGAAGAAAGTCAAGGAAAGTGTGGGCCCCTTACTGAATGAGGGAGGCAACCTAGTGACCGAGGATGTGGAAAAAGCTAATGTACTCAATGCTTTTTTTGCCTCTGTCTTCACGAACAAGGTCAGCTCCCAGACTGCTGCACTGGGCAGCACAGTATGGGGAGAAGGTGACCAGCCCTCTGTGGAGAAAGAAGTGGTTCGGGACTATTTAGAAAAACTGGACGAGCACAAGTCCATGGGGCCGGATGCGCTGCATCCGAGGGTGCTAAAGGAGTTGGCGGATGTGATTGCAGAGCCATTGGCCATTATCTTTGAAAACTCATGGCGATCGGGGGAGGTCCCGGATGACTGGAAAAAGGCTAATGTAGTGCCCATCTTTAAAAAAGGGAAGAAGGAGGATCCGGGGAACTACAGGCCAGTCAGCCTCACCTCAGTCCCTGGAAAAATCATGGAGCAGGTCCTCAAGGAATCAATTCTGAAGCACTTAGAGGAGAGGAAAGTGATCAGGAACAGTCAGCATGGATTCACCAAGGGCAAGTCATGCCTGACTAACCTAATTGCCTTCTATGAGGAGATAACTGGGTCTGTGGATGAGGGGAAAGCAGTGGATGTGTTATTCCTTGACTTTAGCAAAGCTTTTGATACGGTCTCCCACAGTATTCTTGCCGGCAAGTTAAAGAAGTATGGGCTGGATGAATGGACTATAAGGTGGATAGAAAGCTGGCTAGATCGTCGGGCTCAACGGGTAGTGATCAACGGCTCCATGTCTAGTTGGCAGCCGGTTTCAAGTGGAGTGCCCCAAGGGTCGGTCCTGGGGCCGGTTTTGTTCAATATCTTCATTAATGATCTGGAGGATGGCGTGGACTGCACTCTCAGCAAATTTGCAGATGACACTAAACTGGGAGGAGTGGTAGATACGCTGGAGGGTAGGGATAGGATACAGAGGGACCTAGACAAATTAGAGGATTGGGCCAAAAGAAACCTGATGAGGTTCAACAAGGACAAGTGCAGAGTCCTGCACTTAGGACGGAAGAATCCCATGCACTGTTACAGACTAGGGACCGAGTGGCTAGGCAGCAGTTCTGCAGAAAAGGACCTAGGGGTTACGGTGGACGAGAAGCTGGATATGAGTCAACAGTGTGCCCTTGTTGCCAAGAAGGCTAACGGCATTTTGGGCTGTATAAGTAGGGGCATTGCCAGCAGATCGAGGGACGTGATCGTTCCCCTCTATTCGACATTGGTGAGGCCTCACCTGGAGTACTGTGTCCAGTTTTGGGCCCCACACTACAAGAAGGATGTGGAAAAATTGGAAAGAGTCCAGCGGAGGGCAACAAAAATGATTAGGGGGCTGGAGCACATGAGTTATGAGGAGAGGCTGAGGGAACTGGGATTGTTTAGTCTGCAGAAGAGAAGAATGAGGGGGGATTTGATAGCTGCTTTCAACTACCTGAAAGGGGGTTCCAAAGAGGATGGATCTAGACTGTTCACAGTGGTACCAGATGACAGAACAAGGAGTAATGGTCTCAAGTTGCAGTGGGGGAGGTTTAGATTGGATATTAGGAAAAACTTTTTCACTAGGAGGGTGGTGAAGCACTGGAATGGGTTACCTAGGGAGGTGGTAGAATCTCCTTCCTTAGAGGTTTTTAAGGTCAGGCTTGACAAAGCCCTGGCTGTGATGATTTAGTTGGGATTAGGTCCTGCTTTGAGCAGGGGGTTGGACTAGATGACCTCCTGAGGTCCCTTCCAACCCTGATATTCTATGATTCTATGATTCTAACCGCATTTGCTCCAATCCCTCAGACAGAGACAAACACCTACGGGATCTCTATCAAGCGTTCTTAAAACGACAATACCCACCTGAAGGGTACCCAGAAGGGTACCCAGAAGTCACCTACTACAGGACAGGCCCAACAAAGAAAGTAACAGAACGCCACTAGCCATCAGCTAGTCCTGCTTTGAGCAGGGGATTGGACTAGATGACCTCCTGAGGTCCCTTCCAGCCCTAATATTCTATGATTCTATGATTGTACAGCCCCCAACTTAAACCTCTCCAGCGCATCATCAAGGATCTACAACCTATCTTGAAGGATGATCCCTCACTCTCACAGACCTTGGGAAACAGGCCAGTCCTCACTTACAGACAGCCCCCAACCTGAAGCAAATACACCTCTACCTCGATATAACGCTGTCCTCGGGAGCCAAAAAATCTTACCGCATTATAGGTGAAACCGCGTTATATTGAACTTGCTTTGATCCACCGGAGTGCGCAGCCCCGCCCCCCGGAGCACTGCTTTACTTCGTTATATCCGAATTCGTGTTATATCGGGTAGCGTTATATTGAGGTAGAGGTGTACTCACCAGCAACTACACACAACAGAAACACTAACCCAGAAACCAATCCTTGCAACAAACCCCGTTGCCAACTCTGTCCACATATCTATTCAAGGGACACCATCATAGGACCTAACCACATTAGCCACACCATCAGGGACTCGTTCACCTGCATGCCATCATGTGCCAGCAATGCCCCTCTGCCATGTACATTGGCCAAACCAGACAGTCTCTACGCAAAAGAATAAATGGACACAAATCAGACGTCAAGAATGTAACATTCAAAAACCAGTAGGAGAGCACTTCAATTTCCCTGGACACTCAATAACAGACTTAAACGTGGCCATTCTTCAACAAAAAACTTCAAAAACAGACTTCAACGGGAAACTGCAGAACTGGAATTAATTTGCAAACTTGACACCATCAAATTAGGCCTGAATAAAGACTGGGAGTGGCTGGGTCTCTACAAAAAGTAATTTTCCCTCTGTTGATATTCACCCCTTCTTGTCAGCTGTTGGGAATGGGCCATGTCCACGTCCACCCTGATTGAATTGGCCTCATTAGCACTGACCCCCCACTTGGTAAGGCAACTCCCATCTTTTCATGTGCTGTATATTTATACCTGCCCACTGTATTTTTTACTCCATGCATCTGATGAAGTGGGTTTTAGCCCACGAAAGCTTATGCCCAAATAAATGTGTTAGTCTCTAAGGTGCCACAAGGACTCCACGTTGTTTTTGCTGATACAGACTAACACGGCTACCCCTCTGAAACCTACAATTTAATAGTAATTAAGACAAGGTTTATTTACAAGGGATGCTCAATCACAATATCACTTTATAATTTAGTAACATTTTATTAGTAATAACTTATTAGTCTTTAAGAGTTATAGTACAATCGCACTCAGATGTGCCAGTTTGCACCAGAGATCCATTGTGCTGTGTGACAAAGAGGCAGTCCCCATCCTGAAGAATTTGCAATCTAAGGTCCTGAACCTGCAAACAGCTGCTAACAAATGCTCTTTTTATAGATTATGCCTTTTTAAAATATTTTCTGTCCCTAAAAATATCCATTTGTCTGCCCTGACTCATATGACGGGAGAAAAAGAACCTTCCTCCAAAATAGCAAGGGACATATGATTGCACAGCTCATTTCTATTTCTATTCTATTTCTATTATTCTAAGCAATAATCTCCCCAGACCTCCCTGACCTAAGCATCCACTGGGGGTTGCCAAATTTGGTTGGACAAATTCCTGGAGATTTCATCGACTCCAGAACAATCCTGGAGGGTTGGCAACCCTAATTTGGGGATTCTTATTTCACATTGCTCAGACATGAGACCTTTGCCAATACACAGAAAAACTAGTCAAATTTCAAGCAAAAATTCAGACATGAATACAGTTGAATATCTTTAGAAACCCCATTATAAGACAAAATAAATATAATGCTCTAAACCCTCTTGGTTGCATTTTACACAGCAGAATCTGTCCTTATGTTGCACGCAGATAATCCCATCACTTTACTCGGATCCGAAGACCACTTTGACTTCCCTTTAGTCTTGCTAACTCTTCCTATTGGGCAAAGCAAATCTTTTTCCTGTTAGATCAAGCCCCAAAACCTTGCTGCTTTCATAAAAGTAATTTTCAAGCATTAAATCGGCACATACTAGCTAACCCCTTTTAATTAAATTATTTCACTGCAGCGTTCTTCCTTGAATTTCTTGTTTCACTTCGCAATTTGCATTCTACTAGCAGTAACGTGAAACGCGCTATAGCCGAGAAGTATGTGATTTGTGTCTTCCATCCAGTAAGATTGAACGTAAAATGACTCTTCCCTGAGTAATCAGTGCAATAAGACTGTAAAACGTGTAATTTACCATCACGTTGCGGTCCGGAGTCTTCCTCATCGTAGGTTAAAGTTGAAAGCTAACAAGGAGAAAGCAGTCAAAGCTAGTAAAGAAGAAAACTTGATATTAAAAAGGATTTGGTTTTCGTTTTAGTGCTGCCACCTACCAGATTCCTGTTTTCACTCATTTTAGTTAAAGTGAACTGCTGCACCAGGAGATGGCAGTATAAAATAACATAACCATGCAATTTGTGCAGCGGTATTTTGTGCCATATTTAAGATTTTGAGGGGGTGGGGGGTGTCCACAATGTTTTTGTAGAGTATGTAGGAAAGAAGATTGAGCTACTAACAACCTTCCCAAAGATGGCAGGTGTCTGAAGCCTCTCCAGGAGGATATGGAATATGGAGCAGAGACATTGCCATTGGCCTTCATATAGCACCATCACATTTCTTCCCCAAAAAGTCTAATTAAATGGATGGGTGAGGATTCTAACATGTCTGTTACAGAAGTTTGTCACCTGTCCAGGTTTTCCCAGGATTGTCCTTTTTTGAGGTAGCTACCCTAGGAAATCTGTAAGGGTGCTCAGTACACGCTGCCAGCTGTCCAGTTTTATGGGCTTGGGGGAGATCATCCCAGATGGCAACCCTATGCATTGTTGTCAACACATTCACATTGGGTACCAAATGTATTTTTTAAACACAACAAAGATAAGGATTTTAATTTTTATATTATTTAATTGTATCATAAAGATAGGTCCAATGTGTCAATTCTTTATCAGAGCAGTAAGGACTAGTAATGCTTTAGGGCTAATCCTGACCCCCAATACCTAGCCAGATAACTAACCTGGGTATAAATGGGCAGGTGTCTGTAGCTGCTGTTTCAGCCTCAGGACTGCAGTAGCCTCAGTGGTCATATGGGGACAATGACTGATGACCCACGCTGCTTGGCCCTGACCCACCCACCTCTTTTCCTACCCATCCCTGTATAGCTGCTGGGCACTGGCAGTGGAAGGAGCTCCCATGAAGCTCCACAGAGTGCAGGGGATGTGCACCCCATTTACAGGCTCTACGCACACACATCACCCTGCAGATGACCCATTCTGGGTCTTATGCATTGGGAATGATTTGTACCTGAGGAGGTGTGGCATGATTTGTCCCTAAGTACCAAAGCTAAGCCGCGTACACTTAACCATACCTACCAGTTCTTATGGGACTAATAGAGATGGCATGTCAAGCCTTAGCCTTTAAACGTCATCATTTAATACTGGGAAAAAACAGAGTATCTCACCCCCCACCCCCCTCCCACCACCACCAATGATGCACTGCTTTAGGACTAATTCTCATAATGAAAGTAACTCAATTCTCTGACATATTTGGGGACATTCTAACACATGATAGTCTCCTCCATTTTAGCACCTACAGAATCTACTAAAGGAGTCACATTTCTAGGAACTCTGGCTTTTCTGGATTTCACTGCCATGGTATCAATTCTGAGTCATGCAATTTCTCTTCTCGCCGGTGCCATATTTCAGGGCAGGCAAACCAGGCGACTGCCTGGGGTGCTGGGCTTAGGAGGTGTCGGGCTCAGGGTGCTGTTTTTGTTGTTAGCAACAAAAAGGAAAATAAAATGTTTGAAGTAAAATGTTTCAGTTATTCCATATGTGGATTCATTTTTCATTAACCTCCTAGAATATTCTGGACCTTTGTAGAATCTCGTGGAATCTTTAAATGGTATTCAGAAGTTTAACAAATGGAGAGGGGGCCACCGAAGACGCTCCTAGCCTGGGGTTCCATTTGGTTTAGGGCCAGCCCTGCTTCTCACATTCTGCTGTGAACACTTTAATCTGCCATGAAGCATGGTCTGCATACATTTGGAGGGAGGCAGAGGGCACTGGCGGGTATTTATTCTGGCAAACTGGTACATTCCCCCAAAACTGTTAGGAAACGTGGATATTGTGATAAAGGTTATAAAGGTTTCATACTGTAACTGAGGTTCTATATTCCATTTAAAACAAATAATGATCATAGAGATAAAATACAAAAGGAGGCAAACTTATACCTACACATACAATAAGTATAAAATAATCTTATTCTGAATATTTAAAGGAAGTTGGGACAATTGTATACACTTCAGACATACAGTAACATGTAAAAAGCAACAAAGAGTCTTTGTTGCTTTTTACAGATCCAGACTAACATGGCTACCCCTCTGATACAGTAACATGTAAGTGTACTATAATATTTTTATATATACCAACTGATCTGTGATACAAGTAGAATTTTTGTACATAACTGAATTAGGAAATGTCAATCAGGTGCTCCAGGATCACTTAATTAATTATCTGCATTAGTTGCAGGCTTACTTAAATTACCTCCCTGATATATTATACTTCAGAATAAATTATTCATCGTACCAAACTTGCTACACTGCAGGGGGTCTTGATCTTATTTTCAGCTACAGTATTCATACCAAAGAAGTGACCAGCTCAGCAAACCTAAAATATTTGTCTCTTTAATTAAAAGATGAGGAATAATAATCAAATATGTCCAAAAAGAGATATGTAGAGTTTACAATCTGTCAAACCATAAGCTGTACAACTCCAGAATCCAGAAAACAACAACACTCTACTTCAGGGGGTATGTATTACTGCACTATTACAAGAGATCTGTGCATCATTCCATTTGTCTGAGTTAGTGATTAATATATTTACAACAGGAGATAAATATGTTGGGTGTTCAGAATATAAGTAAAGCGCTTATGTGTATGTTTTTGCAGATGCATATTTGAGGCATGGAGCGAGCATGCTTGTATGCCTGTATGAATGATTTTGTGAATGCATGTATATATAGCATGTGAATGTGCAGGTGCGGTTATCTTTGTATAGCTCCGCATGTGGTGTGTATATGTTCTGATGCATTTTGGAACACTATAAAAGGGCTCAGCAAAATGTATTTAGTTTTACAGAGTATTAATATTTAATAATGAATAAATGTAGACATACAATGGAGGGATCTATACAATGTTTTCATTGTGTATACGTCACATGAACTTGGCTAATTTACAAGGCCTACAATTAACATATAAAAATCCACACTTTATTTTAGCTGACTTTCTAAAAGTTGTTTCTTTGCTCAGTGCCTATATTGCTTTACATATTGCTTTTTTAATTAATTATAAATAAGAAGTGGATAAACACAAAACAATGATTATGTCCACATCAGTCCTTGAGCAACCTCTATAATAATTACCTAGGCCCAGATCCTCAAAGATATTTAGGCTCCTAACTTCCATTGATTTCAAGTTAGGGGCCTAAATAACTTTGTGGACCTGATCCTAACCCCACTTTGTAACTTTTTCCTTTCAACATGATTCTTAAGAAAAGGTTCTGCTTTGTCTTGTTTCTTTAAATCCCCAAACACTGCTCCATGTCCCATCCACTCAGCTTCCCCACCTGCACCTTAACCACCACTATCTATTCTGCAATTGCATTTTGTTACTGCTTTCCTTTGAAGGGGACCCCAGAATACTGTGCAGCAATATCAGAATAATAACAGAAACTCTATTTCAGTAAAGATTGGGGGTGGGGGAATAAGTGTCCAGAGAAGATGTTTACACTATTACCTAAAACACTTCCCTGCTGCAACCATGGTAACAGAGCAGCCCACAGCATTCTGAGATACTCCAGTACAAAGCAAAACTCACCTCAGCTGCAGAGCAGATAGTAACAGATACCTAGGGACGCTGGAGCAGAACTGTTGTAGCAGACTGTGGCAAGGGCTGAGATGAGGTATTCATCAAGTTAACCCTTAATTCTTTGTATCTCTTCTTATCAAAGTGGAGATGAGTAATTACTTTCTTATAGACACTATGGCAGCTAAATACTGGTGGCCCTATCCTGCTCTCATTGAAATGTAATTATAAAATTCTCACTGGTGTCAGTGGAAGCAGAAGCAGGCGTTGATCAAATAATGCCTTGGACACAGTAATTCTCAAATGTAGGTATCTCTTTTGTTTTCATATCATCTCACAGAGTTAATTCACAATCTATTCTCCTGTCAGGTAGGTCTGTACAGCAGATCCCAGGGCCACAGCAGAAGGGTTGGACTGCAAGCATCAGCGGCAGTCTGTCCTCCATATAATTCTGAACAAATATAGTCATTTGCAAGTGAAATCTTACATTTTCAACTCTCTTTAACCCAAAATGGCAGGATCATTATACTGGGTGGCAGAAAAAAGTTCTGATCCCTACTTTGCAGCGAGGAGGTTGTTCTTATAAGGCAGTGGGCTCTAAAGCTGTAATGAGGTTCATCTATCTTTCCACTTCAATATGAATTTACTTTTTGATACAGCTCAATTATAGTTGGATAGCCTCATTACTATTGAGTGGTACTGTATAGTATTAGCAAAAAGAACAGGGGTACTTGTGGCACCTTAGAGACTAACACATTTATCCGAATACTTTATATCCCCAGTCACAGTAGTATCTGAGCTCCTTAGCTTTAGGCTTAAGTGATGTATGCATCTGCTTAGGCCCCTAAAGTTCCACTTCTGCACCCCATTCATGCATCTGATTTGCCAGCATGAGCCCCATCCCCAGTTCTGGTTACCCATTTGACTCCGACTTCACCAGGTTGTGGCAGAGGCTGAATGCCCTAATGACCCTCTCCAGGTCCCTGGCTGGCAAGTGGTGCTTCAGTTCTATCTTCTAGCTTCCCCATTCCTTAAGGGGGCATTATCAGAGGAACCAGGCAAAGTCTCACAACTAAGTGAATGGGAAAATAAGGGAGGCAAAAGGGAGGGTTTAATTGTTATACAAACGTGGAAGGATTTTGGCATAAGTGGAGAAGAACCTGAATAGAACTTGCACTGTTGCTTTGGACATAGCCTCTCAACACCAAGAGCCATCCTTGATATTCAAAGTTAATTCAGTGCAGTAGTTATAAAGATTAATTTCCAAATGTAAACAATTATATTGTATGCAGAGTTGAGCCCAAACAAAAACTCCATTCCCTCATATTTTGAGGAATTTCAGATCCAGATCTTAATGTTGTGACTTAGGCCCATTTATAATTGTATTTATGCTAATGTTTGAAATAAAAACTTACTTGTTTATGGTATGTGAGCTTTATGGAGATTAGAAAATGAACCACGATGTTTAAATATTTATGGCTTTTGGGCTGGCCCTTAATCAAGTAGCATGTTAGGTGAGCCAGTATTGGTCATCCTCTCAAAATAGATTATTGGAGATAAATATCACTTATAGCTCAAACCCTCAAACCTTAAGTGGCTAACCAAGTTGCACCCCAAAGCCATCTGGCCATATATGAATTTGTAGAATGGGAATTTTATATAACTAAAAAGAGCTACAATCTCTGTACTTTGCTTGGAATTTAATAAAATGCTCGCCTACAATCCCCCTTTAGCATTGGCTTCCAAGGTGTAGGGAAAAGGTGGAATTATAAGTGCTATTCCTTTAAAAAATATTTTGTCCAATTGTCATTGCCAGAGTGCACACAATTTGTGGACCTAATTTTCATCTCACGCTGGTATCAATAGGAGTTACTCCGCTGGAGTTACACAGGTGTAAAACTGGTGTAAGCAGGAGGAAAATTAGACCCATTAGCTCTTAAGTGACTTCATGGGTGAATGATGATGGGACTTTGGGGGCCTCTATCTTCTAAATTGGATATTCTGACTGAGAAATTACTGTCACAGTCTAATATATGTGTGAAATCTTATTGACACCTAGCAGCTAGTTCAGTGACACTGGAAACTGTCAGTCCAGGAGGAATGCTGTTTGGCACAGAGAAAATGACTTGCTTCTCCCCTAGGGTATGATTGAGAGCCCAGTGAAGTCCATGGAAAAATATTACATTTTCTACAGTCTTTGAATCAGAAAGGTTTTGTTTGTTTTTACTGATTTCAGATTATACTTTTACTTTGTATAAAAAGAAATTTTTTGATTTACTTTTTTATTCCATTGTCCCCTTGTGACAATCAGGGTCCAGTACCCCTCCCCAGGGGAGAACAGGGAGTTTGAACCCCAAAGAATAAGCATGCTCTAAATTTAATAATTAAATAAATTAAATAAATGCTCTAAATTTAATGATTATGAGATATGTATACAGACTGTGCCCATTTTTTTAAAGACTCAGACTGTATAAAAGAATATTTAACTGACTTTGAAAGAATATGCCGGGCCATTAGCATCCCTAGTTTATTTTCTTTCATTTATTAGCTGCCATAACATATCTTTCCCACAGATTAAAGTTCAGAAAAATTCTATTGAAATGTATAGTCTTTCCATACATCAGCTGCTAGGAAAGGATATTGCAAAGATAATTGTAATTCCCTTCCTTACTGGCTAAACTTCAGGACACAATTCAGTGTGTTTATAATGAATTTGAATATCTATATAAACATTAGCAGATCACTTTGAACTTTTCTAGAAAATTGAATTGCCCTAGTAATGATAAGAAAACCTTTTCAGGTTTAGTTTAGCATGGATGCACAATTGGGCTGGAAGATTTGTGGCAAGAGTCCTGGTCAGTAATACCATGCAAATTGCCTTTCTCTTGCCATTTGAGTCGTGCTGGTTCTGGTCTTGATGAGAAAATTAAAGTGAAAAGAAACACAAACTCCAAAACAAAAAAAATGTATTCCTTTGATTCAAATCCTTATTCTTTGCAGTTCAAACCCTCTGTTCTCCTCTGGGGGTGTCTGGACCCTGTCACAGTAGAAATTCCTGAGTTCTACTCCCACTTCTTTTACTGACTCAGTATTTTTTTCTGTACTGAGCTATTGCTAAAAATACCCCTCTTGCTATAGCTTCTCCAGTGGTGGCAAAAGGCAAGTGCTAATGTAGACTGCTTCCTACCAACATTTTTACCAGTATTTTGTTTATCCCTGCTCAGAGCAGGTCTGGATGATATGCTGGGCCCATATTCATAAAGAGATTTAGTTGCTACTGCTATCCAGAAAACCCCATTCAGTTGTTGCCTAAACTCATTTAATGCCTACATTTTTCACTATAAATGTTCCCTAGGTGCCTATATTTCTGCCTCTGGGTATAAGCATTACTGCCCAGCACATGCCTCAAACCAGGTGAAGATAGGCAGGGCAACACCTATCTTACATGCTGGGTCTGATCTAGTAGGAATGGTCAGAGCACACCTAACTCCACACCAAATGGAGGCAGCATTCCTTATAACCTTTAGACCAGTGATTACTCCCCCAGGATGTGGGAGACCCTGATTCAATTTCCCACTCTGCCTGATGAGGAGATGGGATTTGAACAGGGGTTTCCCACCTCTCAGGTGAGAGCCCTATCTACTTAGGACACACCCCTCTCCTCAGCATCTGCAGTTGGCTAGTTTAAGCAGGTCCCCTCCCAGCATGTTGGTTTTTGCGGATGCCATTCTCAGGTAGCTATCTCTTTCATGCAAAGTATAGGGAGCCTAGGAACCTAACCCAAGGTTTGTGGCTTCCACTTAGGCATCATACAGTATGTCTACACTGCAATAAAACACCTCTGGCTGGCCCATGTCAGTTGACTTGGGCTTATGGGGTTCAGGCTGCGGGGCTATAACATTTCAGTGTAGCTGTTCGGGTTTGGGATGGAGCCTGGGCTCTGGGACTCCATGAAGGGGGAAGGTCTGAGAACCCAGGGTGTGAATCCCTACACTGCAATGTTCTAGCTCTGCAGCCCAAGCACTGTGAACCTGAGTCATCTGATTTGGGCCAGCCATGGGTGTTTTATTGCAGTGCAGATATACCCAAGATGCTTAAAAGTTAGGCATGGTAATGCCTAAGATCCTCTGTGAATCTGGGCCCAGATGGCCAATCTACACTAGGACACCCATCACTGCTGGTGCCAGTAGAGCTGCTCCAGTGCTAGACTAATAATGGAAATGTTTTTAAAAAATTGACAATGCAGACAAGATTTCACTGACTTCTATGGGAACTGGATTGGGGTCAAAGAGGATTTATCGTTCATAGTACTCATCCTTATTGCACAGGTATCTGGAGTGATTGTTTACAGCTTAGTTAAAACATGCAGACCTTAAATATAACATTTAAAAAACACAAACATTTATTGGCAATGAATGTTATTAAAAAGGGATCAGCAGGATTGAAAATGGAATGCCTTGACAGATGTTTTAGATATTACCTTTAATGAGTTTCATGTATGCTGTATTATTTAAATGGTTCTCTTAGTAGTCAGTATAAACTATTTCATTGATATGCACATCAGTGCACTCTGCATCCGCTCTTTGTACTCTTAAGCAATAGAACTCATTAGATGCTAGTGCATACAATGATGAATTTCCTGAAGTGGTAATTGATAGTCAAAGAGGCAGAGACTATATACAGCTGTTTCTTTAGAAGATATAGTTGTGCAAATCAGTTGCATTATTTGATGTTATTGGATGTTATTAGCGATCTATTAAAGCTAAGAACATTCTTGTAAGGAATATAGAAATCAGACCTAGTCTGGGAATATGATTAAATTAAAAATCCTTTCTGTAAGACATTGTCTATGGAAATAGTTTGACACGTGTGTATGTGTATGTGTATGAGAGAGAGAGAGAGAGATCTTGCCTATGTTTTTTTTTCCACAGAAAAATATGTATATTTTAGGAATAAAATGCGTTTGGTACATGTGATTTTCAATTCTAAAATAAATTACAGAATGGCTTCTCCCTCAAAATTATTCCTTTACAACACTGAAATATGATTCTTCACGTGTTTGATAACAAATTAGATTAAAATATAGAAAATAGTGTTCTTCCTTATGCAGTAAAATATCAGCAATTTTTAACATTAAAATATTTTTAAACATCCTGTTTGGTGATAAACAGTGTATCCTACTGCCAAATTTGGGAAATGAACTTTCCTTTAAAATTATATCTTTTATTTCAAATTCAAAAATGTAAATAAGCTTTAATGAAAACGTGTATGAATTCAAACTGATAAGGAATATATTTGTGTTCATATAGAACCGTTGCATGTTAATCTGACAAGGCTTGTATTATGTTTAAGAAAATGTATATTTTAAGACACCCAAATGCATACGTTTTGTAAGAAATGTTTGTGTTAATGAATATCTAACCCATTTTCCTCCTTCAACAAAAGTAAAACTGAGAGACTGTACAACAGAAAGGAAAAGCATGCCATGTGCATATTCAGAGCCCCAATGTAATACAAATGTATTATTAGCTATAACAGCATACTGCTTAATCTTGAATGACCAGGTACTGATGTGCCCCTGACATTTCACTAATAAATGTCAATTAAACATCATGATCCTTAACCAGACAAAAGCTATTAAAACTTCTGATGCATGAAATATACACGTTATGAAATGCAGACATGGGGCCTAATCTTACAAAATACTGTGCATCACCCTCCCATGGTACATAATGCACAAACACCTTGCAGACTTGATTTTTATGATTTCCAGGACAAAAATGCATAGGACATGCAGACAGTTTGCAATGTAATGTGCTCTGATCATTGGATCAACTTCAGGAATAGGTAATAAGGCAAGGAAACATTCCTCTCTTTTTAAATAAAACATTTAGAAAAACAATGTTGCACACATGAATATTGTAGCAGCATTCAGTTTGCAAGTGTTTAGTCTTAATAAACAATTTACTTATTACTTCACATTTTTAAAATTACAACTATAGACACCCTCCAGTGTCATCCTATTGGGGGAAGGACAGCGTGTCATAGGGTGAGTGACTGGGGAGGGCTAGGTGTCTGTTAGGGGAGTGTGGGTGTATCGCCCCCGGTAAATGTGAGGGGAAGGGGCAGGGATCTAGGGACTGCGGGAGGGGGGAGGGGTCTCGGGAGATTGGATCCCCGCAGATTGGGGGGGAAGGGGCAGGTATCTCGGGGGGGTGGATCCCCGCAGGGGGAGGCGGCTCAAAAAGGGGGAGGTGGATCCCCCCGGTCAGTGCCCGGGGGGGGGGGCAGGGTCGTCACGCTTTCTCCATCCCCTCTGTCGTGGCTCCCATTGCCTGGCGGTCTGCGGGGGGGTGGGGCTCTCGGCCAGGTGCGGAGCAACGGGGCTCGGCGAGGAGGCGGCGGCGCGGACGTCACTTTTCCCGGCCGCGCGTGTTTACGTGGAGCTGAAGATGGCGGCGCCGGTGGCTCAGCCACCGAGGCTCCTGTCGCTGTAGCGGGGCCGGCCGGCGGCGGTGGTGGTGGTAACGCTCTGCTCTCTGCGCGCAGGGGCCATGGAAGACGAGGAGAGGCAGAAGAAACTAGAGGCCGGGAAAGCCAAGGTAGGAGGAGAGACTGTGGCGGCTGGAGGAGGGGAGAGGAGCACGGTGGGGAGAGCTGAGGGGAATGGGGAGGGGGAAGGACGAGGGGAGAGGACGGGGGAAGCTGTTGGGGAGGCCGAGGGGAGAGGACAGGGGGAGCTGTTGGGGAGGCCGAGGGGAGAGGACAGGGGGAGCGGTGGGGAGGGGAGAGGATGGGGGAAGCGGGGGGGGGGGGGGATATGGGAGAGGACGGGGGAAGGGGGGAAGCTATGGAGGGGAACCAAATCCTCTGTTGAGTAGCCTGGGATGAGCACACCCGAAGGTGTAGGAATAACTCTGCTTTTCACCGGTATCCCGTGTGTTGTGTCCCTGATAATGGGGTGTGCAGTCATCATGGGGTATTTGTAGGAGCTGGGATACTCTCCTTTATAGCAGTGGTCTCCAGAGCAGGTTTTCTTTCTCTCTATCTGTATGATTGGCTTGTGACAGCTGTTGGTGGACGGACATGACTTGCAAGTGCCACAGGTGCCAGTAGTTACACATTGAAAGTTAATGATATTTCTGTGAGTGAAACTCTTTGTGTGCTGGTGTCTTTTGTGAATGTGTATAGCTTTAATGGTCTGGGTAAAATACTTTAAAGTTACTTCAGTTTAGCAAAAGGAGATTTGGTGGTGAGGAAAATGCAGTTTGCAACATACTGTTAACCTGATGCACAAGTTGCTGTTTGCATTTTTAAAAAGTAATGTAAAAATTGATGGAGATAAGTTTTTCATTTTGAAGGGCATCTTGTCTTCAGTGAGCTAATAATACTATAAAGTAACCTTACAATGCAGTGTGTTTGATGCCTTATTTCCCAAACTATTCCCATAATCAGCTGTTTATTGATAACTTAAATGTATTTAAACAAATCACCTTCAGAATATATCTGTAAAAGAGTACATTGGCTCAACTATAATGACCTTATTTCTAGAGTAAGGGAAGCTCACAAATGATCAGTGAGAGAAGACTCAAGGGTTATCCAACCCTTATAATAAAACACGGTAAAGCAAAATTTAGGTTTAGTAAGCCATGGGAGTTGTCTCAATTTGTCCATCTAATTGGGCAATTTACCACCAAATACTAGAGTTCGTAGAACATAAATTGTCAGTTCACATTGGAAAAGATAATTTAGCAAGATCACATTGTGTGTGCAGTTGGAGAACAAAGGAAATCTGTAACTACACGATAATGTCCATCTCTGTCTTGCTTGTAGTCTCTTCACTGAAATTGGGGTTGGAAATTCAATTGTGCAAAGTTGAATAGGCTAAGATATGTTATCCAGAAAAGTGTTCATTGCCTCTATTTGGTTGTTGTGGCTTGTATCTTGTAAATATTATTTCTATTGGAGTAGCAACCAAAAGTTCCCGGCAGGAACAGCGTTCCATTAGGCTAGGTACTGCCCTGAAGAATTTACAGTCTAAAAGGAAATTAATGAAATGATAGGGCAAGACGTCAGGATGATGGCAAGTTGATTTTTTTTTTTATATATAGTTAATATAATCCAGTTTTGCGGAGAGTTGGCAGAGAAGGCCACTTGAGGTTGGGGAGAGGAAGGGATTTTTGGAGCAAGAGTGGGGTTTGAGTGTAGGGACAAGTAACTGAGGGGCGGGGAGTAGAATGGGTAGATGAGAGTGAGAAGCATAATGGGCAGGAGAGAGCCTGGGCAGCTGAGAGATTGAAGAGGTAAGAAAGTGTCAGATTCACTGGATCTTCACCCAATAGCAATACACCTAGGAGGGCGGGGCGGGGGGGAATCTAGAATCCAGAATCCAAGTATCAAATTGAATGGATGATATTGTCAGGAGTCTCTGAAGCCCCTTAGGTCTACAAGTCCATTAGGATTCTACCCAGTTTTAATCCTGAAGATCTTTATCAAGTAGGAGAAATCCTGTACAACTAGATATTTCCCATAAATTTCCTTGCTATATGCTATTTTAGCAATGTAATAGCATATTTTGCCAAATCTTAACATTGTGAAAATGACAGGCTTCAGAGTAGCAGCCGTGTTAGTCTGTATCAGCAAAAAGAACAGGAGTACTTGTGGCACCTTAGAGACTAACAAATTTATTTGAGCATAAGCTTTCGTGGGCTACAGCCCACTTCTTCGGATGCATAGAATGGAACATCATGATTATCACTTCAAAAGTTTTTCTCCCCTGCTGTTAATAGCTTCTCTTAATTAATTAGCCTCTTACAGTTGGTATGGCTACTTCCACCTTCTCATGTTCTCTGTAAGTATAAATATCTTCTTACTGTATGTTCCATTCTATGCATCCGAAGAAGTGGGCTGTAGCCCACGAAAGCTTATGCTCAAATAAATTTGTTAGTCTCTAAGGTGCCACAAGTACTCCTGTTCTTTTTATTGTGAAAATGGTTAACCTAAATGTGTAACTGGAAAAGTATCAGTGAGTAGTACTAAACTATCAGAAAATGCCATATCTTGGGATAAATGCTCCCCAATACAGAGGCTATAACATTTACATACACACCTTTCCATTGCTGAGGTATTAAAACAGTTTTATGGCTTTGTGCTAGTTCTGCAGTGGGTCTTGTATGCCAGCATTACATGATAAGCAAACAAAGATGTTTTGGTATGGCATGGCAGTGTACACTGTAAATTGATGTACTGAACTGCTCTTTTTGAAACATGGGGGACATTTTTTCAATTTAAAAATGAATACAATTTGTAATTCTACTTAAACTTCTCAAGTAGTCATTTTGAACAACAGTAAGTAAAGAACAAGCACTGGCAAGTTATACTAATATTAGCTGCTAAACATGGATAACTTGTACAATTACATACTATACATATATCTAGCTATAAAAATTGTATTTAAGAATCCCAGCTCACAATGTGGACATTGAGCACTTTTTTAGACCATCATATGTAGAAATGAAGTATATTAGGGGGTGGGGAACAACTGAGGACAATGCCAAATGTGTACCTTTCTTTTTGTAGCTTCAATTTTTTTATTTAAAAATTGATGCTGTGCACACAGGAAAGAATTTGCTCTTGTAATAATTCAGTGAACATTCTATATTATTCATGCTGAACACTTTTGTAAGTACATTTTGAGAGGTGTTAAAATACCTTTCCACTTTAACCTCTTTGCTCTTTAAATAGTCTTTATCTTACTCACTCTAAAAAGTGCCATATACTCTTATCTAAATATCTAAAAATTTAAAATAATCAATGCAAGTCTATTTTTTTACCATGTTCACACTTGTGTTTATATATAGCAATTGCAATTGAAATGTTTCTGCTGGTTTGAAAGATTTCCTATACATTTTTGGGAGAACAGTGGTAGTCTCAGTTAAATTATGAATCAGTAGAAACTTTTAAGTATAGCCATTGTACCTATTTATATAATTCTTTTAAAAAGTGCCATCAACCAGCAGACAATCTACTGTATCTGACAAGTTTCCCCCCTCCCCTTCCTTCTCTCCTTAGAAGAATTACCAGGAGTGCTGTGATACATAGCCTGCTGTATACCATGAATTTAGAGGGAAGCATGTTATGCACTTCAAATGCTAGGCTTTACAGGCTTTTGTTCTTGGTTGGTTCCCAGTAGACACTTGCACGCATCTAGTAAATAAAGGCAGATTCTTTATTAGGGCTGGCAAAAAAGAAGGGGTGCAAAGACTCTACACTGAAACCTAAGTGGTTTGTGTACAGAAGAAAGGTACAGAAAATTTCCAGGCTATTTCCCTAAGGGGCAATCATATAGGATGTTACAAGGCTAGTATCTGAGTCCTTATGTCTAGTTCCAAAGGTTCTTCAAAGTTACCTTCTTTGGGAGGGAAACTTCTTAGCCTTTGGTTGCATAGGCTGCTGTTGGCTCTAACATTGATACCTGTGGCATCTCCTAGTGCAGTGGTTCTCAAAATCATTTAATCACGTCCCCTTCTTTGTGTCTATAGTAGTTTACACTCCCAGCTTCCCAGCCAGCAGCTCATGCTCTCCGGTCACCCATTTCTGAAGGCAGAGCAGAGGCTGCTGACCGGGTGCTGTCCTCTAAAGGCAGCACAGCTGCCAGCAGCAGCACAGAAGTACAGGTGGCATGGTATGGTATTGCCACCCTTACTTCTCTGCTGCTGCTGGTGGCGGTGCTGCCTTCAGAGATTGGTGGCTGGAGAGCAGCAGCTGCGCCAAGCACCCAGCTCTGAATGTGCGTGGTAAACTCCCCCCCCCCCAAGCTTCTCATGCCCCCCAGAATACATTCTGCACCCCTCTTGAGGGCGCACCCTGTTTAAGAACCTCTATTCTAGTGTTTGCATTAGAGAAGCCCCTCATGTTGCCTCCTTGCTGAATTTGCGAGCTGTAGCTTCTGCTTCTCTAGGCAACAGTCTACAAGGCCTTCTGGCATCTCTAGGTGGTTCTTCTCACATCATATTCTTTGCACTTCTGCAGTTGGTCCAGATCCCAGGAACACTGGACAAACTGCTCTTTCCCGTCTGCCAGTTGCAATATTTACTTCTCAGTGGCAGCCTGCATCTGCTGCCTCTTTGAGTTCTCCCTTTTTCAGATGTGCTCTTTCCCCAGCTCTAGATGAGATTCTGCTGCTGGGTTCCTCTCTCCAGGTTCTATCTTTGGCCAGCTCTAAAGCAGCTGCATATTTAGCCAGCTGCTCTCACATGCTCCCTTACTCTCCCCACCCCTTTATTCTTTATCCGCATGTCCCAAGGATTCCACTTCGTTGTCTTGATCACTCTGGATCACACAGTATCATCTATTTAGCTAGATGTCTATTAGTCCTTGCCCCTACTATGGTGAGTTGTTTCCAATCCGTTCCATCAAGGTGATGGGATGCTAATAATTAACTGGGTGGGGAGAAGTGTTTCAGACAGTTTTTGTTGTAACTATCCAGTGTTTTGTTTTGAAATACATGTCAAGGACATCCAGAGTTTTGGATGGGTGCCTTTTGTGTAGTTTTTAACATCTAATTCAAAATAAATGCACCCTTTTATGCTATGAATTCATAACCATCAAGACTTACTATAATATTATTGTCAGAGTAACACTAATATTTTATTTCTGATAGGAAAATTCTAGTGCAATTATTTAAAAAAAACCCAACAACCCCTGAATACTCTACAAAGAAATGTAATCTTTGCAATCACTCAACATCTGAACTAGTGGTTTATAATGTCAGGAAACCTCTCAATGGAATTATCTTTCTACATGCGGGGGTAAGGACATGGAACATGAGGATGGTAATGATTGAAGAGGGAACCAAAGACTGATTGAAAGGGAAGCCCAGGAGCCCCCTTCTGATGTGGGGTGGACTGTGCTTTTTTCTTATGGCATTCCCCTTGATTCTCTTCTGTGACTATTATTTAGATCTGTCCTCTCCTTGACTTCACTCCAGGAGGGTTAGTGTAACTTACATCTTCTTCTAGTCCTCTCTGGATGAAAGCTAAAACGGTAGTCCTCCTGTAAGTGCTTACTTAAAGACTTGGTATCTTATGCCCCTTAAAACATCACAGCTGAATTTTACATGCTGTTATCTATTTAAATTTTTGTAAATTAAGTGGTGAGGTGTGTGTAAGAGGATTTTTAGTTGCTTTTCTTGCTACTTACGGCTCTCTTCAGACCTGAAGGGTGCAAAGTGAATGTCATTCTATAGCAACCTTCCTGCTATATAGTTGCTCATCAGCCTTTATCATTGTAGGTGAATGAAACTGTTTAATTGAAAAATGTATAAAGTTTCACAGATACTTCTGTCAGTACGAAGTTTTGTAAAACTGTTCATCTTACATTAATGAAACTTTGGACATAAACTACCTCCCAGTGTGTTTGATCATGCTCTTGTCTTCTGTTATATTTAGGAGGAGGGATGAAGGGCAGTGGTGGCATGCCGTCTAGCTTCTTAAGTCATATTTATACTGAATTTTGCTTAGAAAAATCTTTATTCCAGCTTTGGCATTGTTAATTCTGGATTCTCAGGGCTTCTAGGTACTGTCTGTATCTTTTTGTATCAAGATTGCCCTCTATATTATTCATTGTCATGGTTGTCAGTGTCTTCTGTATGTTCACAGTGCATACTTAGTCCCTTGCTTGAAAGCATGTTGTCCACAGAGATATACTCCCTAAACTGCGTGAAGGTATTGTGGAAAGAAGCTGTTTGGTTTATGTAGTACATGTTTAAACACAGAACAAGGAACTTGCATGTCTTTGATTTATACTAGGTAATAATCAGAGCAAGTGTAATGGCAAAGGTTACAATGTTAGGTCCATTGTTGTGGAGAGCTAATGCTACTTAGACCTATAGACTACTTAGGCCTGGTCTACACTACGATTTTAGTTCGAATTTAGCAGCGTTATAGCGAATTAAGCTTGTACCCGTCCACAGAGCGAGGCCATTTAATTCGATTTAAAGTGCTCTTAAAATCGGTTGCTGTTCTCCTCTCTGAGGGGAGTAGCACTGAAATCGACATTGCCGGTTCGAATTAGGGTTAGTGTGGACGGAATTCGAAGGTATTGGCCTCCGGGAGCTATCCCACAGTGCACCATTGTGACCGCTCTGGACAGCAATCGAAACTCGGATGCTCTGGGCAGTTGGACAGGAAAAGCCCCGCGAACTTTTGAATTTCATTTCCTGTCTGCCCAGCCTGGTGAGCACAGGTGACCACACAGAGCTGAACAGCACAGGTAGCCATGCAGTCCGAGAACCGCAAACGAGCACCAGCATGGACCACACGCGAGATACTGGATCTGATCGCCATATGGGGAGAGGATTCAGTGCTCGCAGAACTGCGTTCCAAGAGACGGAATGCAAAGATCTTTGACAAGATCTCCAAGGGGATGATGGAGAGAGGCCACAATCGGGACTCCATTCAGTGCCGTATAAAGGTGAAGGAGCTCCGACAGGCCTATCAGAAGACGAAGGAGGCCAACGGACGGTCCGGGGCAGAGCCGCAGACATGCCGCTTTTACGATGAGCTGCATGCAATTCTCGGAGGGGCCGCCACCACTACCCCACCCCTGAGCGTGGACTCCGAGGAGGGGTTAATGTCATCGTTGCATGACGAATCTGCGGACGGGGAAGAGGAGGAGGAGGAGGAGGACGAACTTGTGGAGAGCACACAGCACTCCATTCTCCCCGACAGCCAGGAGCTGTTTCTGACCCTGACCGAAGTGCCCTCCGAACCCTCCCAAGGCGGCATCGCAGACCCCCTGGAAGGGACCTCTGGTGAGTGTACCTTTTCAAATATATCAAACATGGTTTAAAACAAGTATTTGTTTAATGATTAATTTGCCCTGGGGACTTGGGATGCATTCGCGGCCAGTACAGCTACTGGAAAAGTCTGTTAACGTGTCTGGGGATGGAGTTGAAATCCTCCAGGGACATCTCCATGAAACTCTCCTGGAGGTACTCCAAAAGCTTTTCCAGAAGGTTTCTGGGCAGGGCAGCCTTATTCCGTCCTCCATGGTAGGACACTTGACCGCGCCATGCTAGCAGCAAGTAATCCGGTATCATTGCTTGACAAAGCTTGGCAGCGTATGGTCCCGGTGTTTGCTGGCATTCAAGCAACATCCGCTCTTTATCTTGCTGTGTTATCCTCAGGAGAGTGATATCGTTCAGGGTAACCTGTTTGAGATATGGGAATGTAATTAGGGGGACAGAGGTGGCCCCGTTCCTACTGGGCTGTTTGCCTGTAGCTGAAAAGAAATCTTTCCCTGCAGTTAGCCAAGCGGGCGGGGGGGAGGGGGTGGATAATGTCGCTGAGTTTTTCGCGTTTGGCTAGCAGGGGTCTTCCCTGATACCAGCCACGTGGTGGGGGGAGGGGTAACGCGATCATCCCACAGAAGTGGATGGGGGGGCTAGTTTGCGATCTGCATGGATCTTCCATGGTACCAGCCACGTGGTGGGGGGAGGGGGTCATCCCACAGAATTGAATGGGTGGGTGGGGGGTGGTTGTTATGTTATCTGATGCTGCACGGTAACAGGGAAACCGCAGCACGTAAAGGGCTTTGCTTGCTATGGGAAAGGAGGGCGCTGATTTAATGCAGAAGCAGCAGGACAATGGCTTACCATGGCTGCATACAAGCCGAAATCTGTTGCCCGGCCCTGCGTCTGCTGTGATCTCTAACACCAAAGCCGCGGGCACTCAATATAAGATGCAAAAAGCGACCTTGTACATTGCTATGTAATGTGAAAAGTGTTCACCGTGAAAGAGTATAAGCATTGTTCTATAAAATGTATCTTTTTACATACTTCTCTCCTTTTTTTCCCTCCTACTGCAGCTGCAAATTCTTCCATCCTCCCGCCCCCAGCACGAAGGCTCTCCCAGATAAGGAGGCGAAAGAGGCGCACCCGAGACGATATGTTCTCGGAAATAATGCAGTCGACCCGGGATGAGAGAGCTAATTTTAACGATTGGAAGGAGACTGTATTGAAATTCCGTCAAGAGGCCAGTGACCGTGAGGAGAAGAGGGACCAGCGGGAGGACATGAGGGACCAACGGGAGGAGAAAAGGGATGAACGTGAGGAGAGAAGGGACGAACGCGAGGAGAGGAGGGACGCCCGAGAGGAGAAGTGGCGGGATGCAACGCTGGGGCTGCTGCGTGATCAGACAGACATGCTCCGGCGTCTGGTGGAGCTCCAGGAACGGCAGCTGCCGGATTACCGGGTGCCGCTGCAGCCCCTCTATAACCGCCCTCCCCCCTCCCCAAGTCCCGTAGCCTCCTCACCCCGACGTGTAAGAACGCGGGGGGGGAAGCTCCGTGCAACCTGCCAGTCCACCCCATTAGAGAGCCCGAGCAAAAGGCTCTCATTATTTTGAATGTTGTTCCTGCCCTGTTCCTTCACTCCTACCCTCCTCCCAAACCCCACCCGGACTACCTGGTTATTTCTCTCCCTATGTTCATTACCCCCCGTTAATAAAAAGTTCTTGATTTGTAATTTGAAAACGACACTGACTTTATTTTTTTTTAAATAAAACTGGGATCGAAGGGGGAAGGGGGAAGGGTGGGTTGCTTACAGGGAATGAGTGAATCAAGTGGGCGGGTTTTCAACAGGGACAAACAAACATAACTTTCACACAGGAGCCTGGGCAGCACTGAAACTTGTTTTCAGAGCTTCTCTGATGCGCACCGCTTCCTGGTGTGCTCTTCTAATCGCCCTGGTGTCTGGCTGCGCGTAATCAGCGGCCAGGCGGTTTGCCTCAGCCTCCCACCCCGCCATAAAGGTCTCCCCCTTGCTCTCACAGAGATTGTGGAGCACACAGCAAGCTGCAATAGCAATGGGGATGTTGGTTTGGCTGAGGTCCGAGCGAGTCAGTAACGAGCGCCAGCGACCTTTTAAACGTCCAAAGGCACACTCTACCACCATCCTGCACTTGCTCAGCCTGTAGTTGAACCGCTCCTGAGTACTGTCCAGGCTGCCTGTGTATGGCTTCATGAGCCACGGCATTAAGGGGTAGGCTGGGTCCCCAAGGATAACGATGGGCATCTCAACATCCCCAATGGTAATTTTCCGGTCTGGAAAGTAAATCCCTTGTTGCAGCCGTTTAAACAGACTAGTGTTCCTGAAGACGCGGGCGTCATGAACCCTTCCCGGCCATCCCACGTTGATGTTGGTGAAACGTCCCTTGTGATCCACCATTGCTTGCAGCACCATAGAAAAGTACCCCTTGCGGTTTATGTACTGGCTGCCCTGGTGCTCCGGTGCCAAGATCGGGATATGGGTTCCATCTATCGCCCCACCACAGTTAGGGAATCCCATTGCAGCAAAGCCATCCACAATGAGCTGCACATTTCCCAGCGTCACTACCTTTTTTAGCAGCAGCTCAACGATTGCTTTGGCTACTTGCATGACAGCAGCCCCCACGGTAGATTTTCCCACTCCGAACTGATTACCGACTGACCGGTAGCTGTCCGGTGTTGCAAGCTTCCACAGGGCTATCGCCACTCGCTTCTCAACTGTGAGGGCTGCTCTCATCTTGGTGTTCTGGCGCGTCAGGGCAGGGGAAAGCAAGTCACAAAGTTCCAGGAAAGTGCCCTTACGCATGCGAAAGTTTCGCAGCCACTGGGAATCGTCCCACACCTGCAGCACTATGCGGTCCCACCAGTCAGTGCTTGTTTCCCGGGCCCAGAATCGGCGTTCCACAGCGAGAAGCTGCCCCATTGCCAACATGATCTCCAAAGCGCCGGGGCCCGTGGCGCGAGACAATTCTGTGTCCATGTCCATGTCCGCATCAGTCTCGTCGCCGCGCTGCCGTAGCCGCCTCCTCCTCGCCTGGCTTTTCTGGTCCTGGTTGAGCATAAACTGCACTATAATGCGCGTGGTGTTTACAATGTTCATGACTGCAAACTTGAGCTGAGCGGGATCCATCCTTGCCGAGGTATGGCGTCCGCTCAGTTCAACACGGAAAAAAGGCGCGAAATGGTTGTCTGCCGTTGTTTTCACGGAGGGAGGGGGAGGATGTTCCCAGAACCGCCCGCGACAATATTTTTTGTCCCATCAGGCATTGGGATCTCGACCCAGAATTCCAATGGGCGGGGGGGACTGCGGGAACTATGGGATAGCTATGGGATAGCTACCCACAGTGCAACGCTCTGGAATTCGACGCTAGTCTTAGTACATGGACGCGCACCGCCGAATTAATCCGCTTACTGTGGCTGCATACAATCGAATTTATACAGTCGGTTTCAAAAAATCGAATTCCGTAAATTCGGACTAATCCCGTAGTGTAGACGTACCCTTAGCCATTTTATCTGATGATGCCTTCAGAAATTCAACTGTACCAGAAAATATCTTCAACAGTTTGGTTTGTGAATATTTGTTTGTGCCTATTTCTAGTGGATGAGCATGAAGGTGGACTGTATCCAGACAAATACACTGATGTTGCCTGGTAGCCTGAGACTATGTAGTTTTGTTTCCCTACAAATTACTGATGCACAAGATAAATTTTACTTCTGTCATCTGATCTTATTGTGTTGAGAAATTATGATTTCTTAGAATGAAGTTACAGGTTGTTCCAGTTTCCAGTGGTTTTTTTTTTTTTAAAAGATTGACTTGACAGAAGCATGAAAGGATTTCATTCCACAATTCATCAGGTCAGTGTTTAAATCTAACATAAAGAATTTAGTTTGAAATTGTTTATCTAGGAAAGTTTACCTCTAATGAACAATCCTTTAAATATTATTTTCTCTTTAGGGTAACTGCTGAAAGTTCTTGCAATTTATTAAGGATGCGGTGAGTAGCATCCTCTGTCTTAAAACTAAATTTTGTGTGTCATTTAAAAGCTGACCTTACTGACGGATCTTGTTTTGCTTTCAGGTGCAGATTGCTCATTTTGTTTCCAACTGCTTTCAGTAACTTGAACAAAAACATTTATGAAGCAGAATTATACAAACATTTTCTTGCCAGTGTGCATCTTGAGTCAGTTTTTTAACACAAGAAATTGTATGTAACAAAAGGCATTGCTTGTGGTAAGCATTATGTTACTGCTCTCACACTTCATGCTTTTTAAAAAAAAAAAAAAAAGCATGGAGATAAGGAGGTGCTCAAGTCCTCCTAGCTAGGGTGAGAAGTTTACTGTGGGTTACCACTACGTCTGGCATGGATGGGGGTGTGTGTGAGAGAAACTGGAGGGAAGACTCCTGATAATCCACTGGAGTAAGGTGGAGAAGGGAGTGGATGAGCATAGGTTCAACAGGACTGAGAAAAGCAAACTTCTCAGTAGATTAGGTGACTGGGGCCCAGGGGGGAAGCTGTGAGGAAGAGAATGGGGCTGGAGACAGTTCTCTTGAAGGGACTTGTTCCTGCTTCTTTTCTTTTCAACCTCCAGATGGCTCCTGGGCTCCCTTTTCTTGTGCTGCAGAATTGTTTCCTTTTCCCTGGTCCATCAGAACTCCTGTTCTTTGTTCATCCTCTTCTTCCTCAAATGGCTCCTGCCGGTACTTTCTCTCTTGTTCATCCCCAATCTAAATAGGTGGGAAGGTATGTAGAATTGAGTTCTGGGTTGTGTATGTGTGTTTTATGAATGTGTGGAGGTGGTAATTTACTTTGAATGGGTGTGTGTGAGAACAGACTTTGCCTAGGGAAGGAGATTGCAAATGTGGGAGGATCGACTGTTTCTTTGTGGGGATAACATTTTTTAAATAGAAGGGGGGGGGGAGGGAGAGGGGATACAGCATAGCTGAGGGTGCTGGAACACCCCCAGGGGAGGAACAAAGGAGGGAGAGGAACAACGAAATGAAACATGCAGCAAAACTTATTTTCTTCAAAAAAAGAACAAAATGAACGTCTTTGATTTTAGCATTAAAATTAACTATATGTGTACATGTTTGAGACAAGACATGCAAATATGGTAATTGCTGCCAGGATGAAGTGCCAGCTTGACTGAGCGATCAGGAGGAGGAGAAGTGATCCATGAGATCTCTGCCTCCACATCCATGCTACTAAAAATTGAATAAATAAAAAACCCTGGAACTTCTATGCTAAGCCATTATACATTTTTTATTAAAGCTTTACTGTTTCCTCCTTGATACAGAATTGTTTCCACATAATGGTCTTTCAAGTCTCTCTTTCCAAAATGAAAGTCTAACTTTCTTTATTTGATACTTCAGTGTGTGCTCTTTCAAGTGGCTTTCAGACATGATTTGGTGTCCAAGAGAAATTGCAATTATGTTGAAGTCCTGGATTGCCACACTTCTCACTGGAATCCTTCTTCCCTCTCATAGTTGAACTATTTTTTCCCTTCTTACTGATGTACTTTTGCTTTTTACTGCTGGGTTTCAGAAGTCTCAATGTTGCTTCATTATTTGTGGCTTGGCTGTTTCTGGTGTTACTGTACCTGCTGCCTTCAGTTTGTCTCTACGTTAACTTGTGACTCCTTACTTCCTTGGGTTTAGTGTTGCTGCAAGGCAGAATGTTTCCTCTAATCTTGGAGGATGCAGCTATATACTATACCATGGCAGTCTGCTAGAAGTTGTTGTTAAAGGGATATAGGCTGTTTTTGTAAGCCTCGTCAAAGACCGGCACGTCCAGATTTTATGCAGGTCATTTGAATAACTGTTTATAGATGGTGCTAGTCATTTCAAATGTTAAATAACAATTTTTAATTTTTATCTTACAAGCTATAAGATAAAAACAATACAGGTAAAGTTGTACGTGAAACTTCCTTAGATGACTAAGCCCTGGTCCACACTACGAGTTTAGGTCGAATTTAGCAGCATTAGATCGATTTAACTCTGCACCCATCCACATGACGAAGCCATTTTTGTCGACTTAAAGGGCTCTTAAATTATTTCTGTACTCCTCCCCAACGAGGGGATTAGCGCTGAAATCGACCCTGCTGGGTCGAATTTGGGGTAGTGTGGACGCAATTCGATGGTATTGGCCTCCGGGAGCTATCCCAGAGTGCTCCATTGTGACCGCTCTGGACAGCACTCTCAACTCAAGATGCACTGGCCAGATAGACAGGAAAAGCCCCGCGAACTTTTGAATTTCATTTCCTGTTTAGCCAGCGTGGCGAGCTGATCAGCACAGGTGACCATGCAGAGCTCATCAGCACTGGTGACCATGGAGTCCCAGAATCACAAAAGAGCTCCAGCATGGACCGAACGGGAGGTACTGGATCTGATCGCTGTATGGGGAGACGAATCCGTGCTATCAGAACTCTGTTCCAAAAGACGAAATGCCGGAATATTTGAAAAAATCTCCAAGGGCGTGAAGGACAGAGGCTATAACAGGGACCCACAGCAGTGCTGCGTGAAACTTAAGGAGCTCAGGCAAGCCTACCAAAGAACCAGAGAGGCAAACGGCCGCTCTGAGTCAGAGCCCCAGACATGCTGCTTCTATGATGCATGCCATGCATGCCATTCTAGGGGGTGCCCCTACAACTACCCCACCCCTGTGCGTGGACTCTGTGAATGGATTCTCATGCAACAGGGATGCGGATTTTTGGGGACGAGGCAGATAGTGCACAGCAAGCAAGCGGAGAAACCGTTTTCCCCGACAGCCAGGAACTGTTTTTCACCCTGGATCTAGTATCCTCCCAACCCACCAAAGGTGGGCTCCCGGACCTTGAAGGCGGAGAAGGGACCTCTGGTGAGTGTACCTTTGTAAATATAATACATGGTTTAAAAGCATGCGTGTTTAATGATTAATTTGCCCTGAAGACTTGGGATGCATGGGCGGCCAGTACAGCTACTGGAAAAGTCTGTTAACGTGGATGGGGATGGAGCAGAAATCCTCCAGGGACATCGCAGTGAAGCTCTCCTGGATGTACTCCCAGGGTCACCTCGTTGAAATAGGGGAATTTTATTAAGGGGACATTCAGAGGTGGCCGTTCCTGCTGGGCTGTTTGCCTGTGGCTTAACAGAAATCATCCCTGCTGTTAGCCACATGGTGGGGGGAGGGGTGAAGCGATCATCCCAGAGAATTGGGTGTGGGTGGGGGGGGTTTAGTTGGGTTTGTGCTGCACGTTAACCCTCATGCAGTCCTCCCACACTGAAAGAGCCCAGCAGAATGCCTGGAGGCAGACACTGTCAGAGTGCAGGAAAGCACAAAATGAACGTGAGGACAGGTGGTGAGAGCAAGAGGAGAGATGGCGGGATCAAGATGATCGGTGGCGTCAGTGTGATGAGAGGAGGCAGGAAGCAATGCTTAGGCTACTGGAGGATCAAACTGATATTCTCCAGCGTATTGTTGAGGTGCAGGAAAGGCAGCAGGAGCACAGACCACCGCTGCAGCCCCTGTGTAACCAACTGCCCTCCTTCCCAAGTTCCATAGCCTCCTCACCCAGACGCCCAAGAACACGGTGGGGGAGCCTCTGGCCACCCAACCACTCCACCTCAGAGGACTGCCCAAGCAACAGAGAGCTGGCATTCAATAGGTTTTGAAGTGCAGTGTGGCCTTGTCCTTCCCTCCTCCCCCACCCCTCTGGGCTACCTTGGCAGTTATCCCCCCATTTGTGTGATGAATTAATAAAGAATGCATGAATTTGAAACAACAATGACTTTATTGCCTCTGCAAGTGGAGATCAAAAGGGGGAGGGGGGGCGGCTGGCTTACAGGGAAGTAGAGTGAACCAAGGGGGTGGGTTTTCATCAAGCAGAAACAAACAGAACTTTCACACCGTAGCCTGGCCAGTGATGAAACTGGTTTTCAAAGCTTCTCTGATGTGCAGCAAGCCCTGCTGTGCTCTTCTAACTGTCCTGGTGTTTGGCTGCGCATAATCAGCAGCCAGGCAATGCGCCTCAACCTCCCACCCCGCCATAAACGTCTCCCCCTTACTCTCTCAGATATTGTGGAGCACACAGCAAGCCGTAATAACGATGGGAATATTGGTTTCGCTGAGGTCTAACCGAGTCAGTAAACTGTGCCAATGCGCTTTTAAACGTCCAAATGCACATTCTACAACCATTCTGCAATTGCTCAGCCTATAGTTGAATAGCTCCTGACTACTGTCCAGGGTGCCTGTGTATGGTTTCATGAGCCATGGCATTAAGGGGTAGGCTGGGTCCCCAAGGATAACTATAGGCATTTCAACATCCCCAACAGTTATTTTCTGGTCTGGAAAGTAAGTCCCTGACTGCAGCCGTTCACACAGACCAGAGTTCCTAAAGATGCGAGCGTCATGTACCTTTCCTGGCCATCCCACGTTGATGATGGTGAAACGTCCCTTGTGATCCACCAGTGCTTGCAGCACCATTGAAAAGTACCCCTTTCGGTTTATATACTGGCTACCTTGGTGCTCCGGTCCCAAGATAGGGATATGCATTCCGTCTATTGCCCCACCACAGTTAGGGAATCCCATTGCAGCAAAGCCATCCACTATGGCCTGCACATTTCCCAGAGTCACTACCCTTGATAGCAGCAGCTCAGTGATGTCGTTCGCTACTTGGATCACAGCAGCCCCCACAGTAGATTTGCCCACTCCAAATTGATTCCCGACTGGCCGATAGTTGTCTGGCGTTGCAAGCTTCCAGAGGGCTATTGCCACTTGCTTATGAACTGTGAGGGCTGCTCTCATCTTGGTATTCTTGCGCTTCAGGGAGGGGGAAAGCAAGTCACAAAGTTCCATGAAAGTGCCCTTACGCATGCGAAAGCTTTGCAGCCACTGGGAATCACCCCAGACCTGCAACACTATGCGGTCCCACCAGTCTGTGCTTGTTTCCCGGGCCCAAAATCGGCGTTCCACGGCATGAACCTGTCCCATTAGCACCATGATGTCCAAATTGCCAGGGCCCGTGCTTTGACAGAACTGTGTCCATGTCCTCATCACTCTCGTCACCGCGCTGCCGTCGCCTCCTCGCCTGCCTTTGAAGTTTCTGGTGCTGCATATACTGCAGGATAATGCGCGTGGTGTTTACAGTGCTCATAACTGCCGCGGTGATCTGAGCGGGCTCCATGCTTGCCGTGGTATGTCGTCTGCGGAAAAAGGTGCGAAACGATTGTCTGCTGTTGCTCTCATAGAGGGAGGGGCGACTCACGACATGGCTTACAGGGAATTAAAATCAACAAAGGGGGCGGGTTTGCATCAAGGAGAAACACACACAACTGTCACACCAAAGCCTGGCCAGTCATGAAACTGGTTTTCAAAGCCTCTGTGATGCGCAGCATGCCTTGTTGTGCTCTTCTAATCTAATCGTAAACAGCCTAGTCAGCAAACAGCACCAGCGAGCTTTTAAATGTCCAAAGACACATTCTGCCACCATTCTGCACTTGTTCAGCCTATAGTTGAACTGCTCCTTACTACTGTCCAGGCTTCATGAGCCATGGGAGCAAGGGGTAGGCTGGGGTCGGTGCGACCGTGCGGTGCTGCCGGCTGGGAGAGCAGCCTGAGGCAGAAGCCTCCAGCTGGAATGATATTCCAGGCAGGACTGAATCTCCATTAGACGAAACTTAAAGAAGAGAAATATCTGGAGTCATTCCCATGTCTGCCCAGGCGCCCCCGACCGACCTCACCAAGGTCAGCCAGGAGCACCCATGAGACGACAACGATGGTTAACAGTTGTATTGCACTGTCTGCCACCGGCAAGGCAAGGCAAGGAGATGCTGCTGTGTAGCACTGCAGTACCACGTCACCCAGGAGAGGTATGGTGACAGTGAGCTGAGCGGGCTCTATGCTTGCATGGTATGTCATCTGCACGGGTAACCCAGGAAAAAAGGCGAGAAACGATTGTTTGCCGTTGCTTTCACGGAGGGAGGGAGAGGGGCCTGACGACATGTACCCAGAACCACCCGCGGCAATGTTTTTGCCCCATCAGGCAGTGGGAGCTCAACCCAGAATTCCAATAGGCGGCGGAGACTGCGGGAACTGTGGGATAGCTACCCACAGTGCAACGCTCCTAAAGTCGACGCTAGCCTCGGTACTGTGGACACACTCCGCCGACTTAATGCGCTTAGTGGGGACACACACACAATCGACTGTATAAAATCGGTTTCTAAAAAATCGACTTCTATAAAATCAACCTAATTTCGTAGTGTAGACATACCCTAAGACTATCACCTAAGAGATGACATTAATTTTGTTACATTCTCATAAAAATTACAAACAGCGTACAGTAGTGTGCTCTTCCCAATTGGGAACATTTCTTTTATTTGGAACAGCTAGTCCACCCTTTATGAATAAGGGGGAAAAAAATTAAAGGTGTTCTCCCAAGATTCCAAAAAAGGGCAGAAATAAGCCAACGAATTGTCCTAAGAAGCACTCCAAAAGTAATAGAAACGTAGACATTTAAAAATGCAACTTTTATCTCTCTGCTATTTCTTCAAACCATAAAGGAGAAATTTACAGGGAAGGATATAGATGAAAAATTACTTTGGAGAAATCCAGGAGACATGAGTTTGACAAATCAAGTGAAGAGGCACTTGTTATAACTGCCTTTCCTTCTTTCTCCAGTCTGTTCTCAAACTACCTGTTTTTTTCAGTGATCTCCTTGTGATGACGGGACTGTAGTGACCATCTATATTTAAGATAGCATAGCTTTCCATTGCAGATATTTTTATATTGTCACATAATTTCCAATTTACTTGTACAGGTAGAAATATTTTGACCTTTCAAATTAGTGTGAATAAATATAAATTCTATACAAAAATTCTCACTTAATAAAGGAAGAATTGTACAGTGTTTTCAATAAAGTGCATCCAGTACTTTAGGGAAAGTAGTGCTTGACCTTTGACAGTTTGAGGATAGGTCACATGAGAAATACAAAATATAGTGTTTTTTTACAGGCAACATTATCTATCAAAAAATTACTCTTAAATGCCTGTACAGAGATCTATTGCTGCAGAATGGTACCTGAGATCCTACAGTAATCAATATTTGGAAAAATTGGAATTTGAGAAATAATGTAAACCTGTAAGGACAATAAGAGGACAGTGGAAAAGAGAAAATCAGAAAAAGGCTGTTAAAGTGGTTCCAACATTAGTTATCAGTATCCTTTCAACTCCAACTTGTGTTACTAATATATAATTGTTAGAAACCTTCAACTAATGAAGGGAACAGCTATCATAAATTCCTTTCCTATCTCCCTTTACTGCTTGATCATCTGCTGTAGTCTGATCATTAATGGACATCCAGAGGACACAGTCTACTTCCACTGATCTGTCTTAATATTCAGCAAGGAATTCTCATAACTGGGATTGACTAATGGGTCACTTTGTTATTGCAGAGATATGCTGAGAAAGGAACAACTTTAAAATAAATACTATCATTTGACCACATTTGATGGTTTACTACATACAAAGCCAAAGCGCATAAGCGAGCAGCAGCCCTCAAGTGTTGTCTTTGGGGCATTTGCTGGTGGTTTTTCAGAGAACTGCCCTGTCTCATGGTGCTGATTTCTAGCCTCTGGAAGAGGCTGGTAACCTGTACATTATAAAGATGTTGGCCATGTGTAAAAGCATGTAGAAACAAAGACTAATTGTCTCCATTAGGAACTACTGCTACAGGCAAGGGAGAAAGAAAATAAGAGGGTATCCTCAAGGACTACAGCCAACAGCAAGACTGGAGCTGCCAGTGGACTGAAGTGGTCATTTGAATAGGGAGCAGGGAATGAGATAGCAAGCTCAAGAGAGCAGGGGGAGAGAAGAATCAGACTATCTGTAGGGGAAGGGGAGGATCAGCCACCAGGGAAGCATGTGCAGGGACAGAGGGAAGGAGCAGGTGCATAAGAAGGATGAACAGAATAGATGTAAGGAAAGAATAAACCGAGCAAAGAGTGATGTCACAAGTAGCAAATGATATGAATAAAACTTCTGTAAATAACTGAGTAATGGTGATTTGATCTATTTGAAGGGAGCAGGGTTAATACTCAATGTAATTTCACTAATCTGCAGTTTTGTACATACAGCACTTCAAAATGCATCATTTACAGTATTGCTAGCTCATGATTTTATCATGACTTGTGATATTTGGTGTGCTTTCCTTAAAGCCCCAACTCCTAGAGTCAATTACATGAGAATCTCAGCTTTCATTTTTAAGAAAGAGTACATTTCTAGTCTTCATAGTTGCAAAGCAAATCTTGAAAACATGAATTAACTTCCTTAAAGGCTCAGCAACCAGAGCCAAAACATTCCCCAAAGATTTGTTGTTTTTAAAAATCTCATGATTTTGCAGTTTCTGCCTCATGATTTTTGAATACTTGGCGTTGGCAATACTGAGCATGTTAGTTTGAGATTTTAAAATATTTTTTGATCTAGTTTGGGTTATGAGGGAAATGATGAGACAGAGTTACAGAAGACCCTGCTGCTCATTAAACCAAACTAGTATTTTGTTTTTTATTTCTTTTGCTAGGTTATAAACTAGCAAGAAAGACAAAAGCTCTTCACTCAGCCCTGGTTTAGTTTTTCCATGAGCTGATTATCCTGCATCATGTGTTCCTCCCTAATTGTGCCTCCTGAGTCTGACTATATAGCAACAAAGGAAAAGCACATGATCATTCTCCCAAGACAATTTGTTTGTTACTCTCCAAAGTAAAGAATAGACATAGTCTTTTAGATTATGTGGAATTTCTCTGGAAGAGATGTACTGCTTAGATCAGGGATAGGCAACCTATGGCACGCGTGCCGAAGGCGGCACGTGAGCTGATTTTCAGTGGCACTCACACTGCCCGGGTCCTGGCCACCAGTCCGGGGGGGGGGGCTCTGCATTTTAATTTAATTTTAAATGAAGCTTCTTAAACATTTTTAAAACCTTATTTACTTTACATACAACAATAGTTTAGTTATATATTATAGACTTATAGAAAGAGACCTTCTAAAAACGTTCAAATGTATTACTGGCACGTGAAACCTTAAATTAGAGTGAATAAATGAAGACTCGGCACACCACTTCTGAAAGGTTGCCGACCCCTGGCTTAGATAGATAACAGATTCCAAAACAAAGGGGGAAAGCCTTTCTTTCTGAGGTCAGCTTCAGTAGGATGCATTATGTAGCTAGGGTTTTAAGAATATTTTATATTGTGTACATTCATCTACTAAGACTGAGTGAGGAACTATTTTTTCCTAGATTTTCTTCAACAACTGCAATATATTCCAGGATCTAAATTTCCTATACTGGGGGGAAAAGACCTACTACACTGGAATTTCCTCAGCAGCTTCCATTAACCCACTCTTCTAAGTCAGAGATTCACCAGGACAGCCAAACTTATCTGACTCCAGCACTTAATAAAGTATCCCTTTTGTCTGTTAAATTGAGTACTTCAAGCCCTGATACATCATCTCCTTGGAACTTCCGTTATAATTTTGTAATATTTTACCCATACAAGGTATTGGTCATTGGTAATTACACATCAGCAAAGAGATACAGGTGATATTGGTGGAAGCTAAATCGTGTCTCATTCATATTGAAGTTGTGCTAAACATTTTTCACATTATTCCCAAATTCATTTTGATTTTTCCATGTCCAAAACAAAAGTACAGAATCTCTTATCTAGGATTTAAACCTACAGACAAGAGCTATGCCATATATCAATTTTCCCAACATGCAAAACTTTTCTTTTTGGAAAGTTTTTTTTTAAATAACATTTTTGTTTGTTTTATTTTAAAAAAATATTTTTACATTTCATGACACATCAGTACTATTAGTGCACAATGTCATTTCAGTTATGACATATAGCCTATTGTTTGTAGTGTTGGTCCCAGGGTATTAGGGAGACCAGGGGGCTGAAGTAATATCTTTTATTGGACCAACTGCATTTGGTGGAAGAGAGAACCTTTCAAGCTACAGAAATCTTTAGCAGACCTCAAGAAGAGCTCCGTGTAGCTCAAAAGCATCTCTTCCACCAAATGCAGTTGGTCCAATTAAAGATATGACTTCACCCACCTTGACTTTTAATAGTCAAAATATTTTTCTTTTACTTCTTTAAAAAAAACACTAAGGAGAGCTGCTATGTTGTGCTGCCCTTCATGTCTGTTTAAAATAATGGAACAAACTGATTTGAAATATTCTGTTCTAAGTCAGACTCATAGATGTTGTCACAGCTTGGGTCAAGTGCCTCCTTGTAGTTACTCGCTAGCTTGCTGTGAGAAAATCCAGCCACTGATTTGCATATGTTTTTAAACCTCTGCGTATGAACAAAGTCAACTCACGGTCCTGATCATGGGCTCCCTAGGCACCCACTCTGCCTGCAGACCCTCTTTCTAGCCCCTATCCTGAAAGTTTAGACCATGTCATTGTCACCTGCCCACCCTCTGCAGCAGTGCTGACTCCTCTGACTCCCTGTAGCTTAAGCATATATTTCTGCAGAATACCACTAATGGCATGAGCCTTCTGAGTAACAGTTTAACTCCCTCAGAGGGCATGCATGGGTATAAATACTTAACTGACACACATAGGTTGTGAAGGATTCAAATAGATCATTGCTCTTTACTTAATCACATAAGATATACACAGATAGTACAGATGACATCATGAACATCCTTGGAAGTCCTTAGGGACCATCTGTGTTCAGGTAGGCAGAGGGAACCATTACGCGGTTGTGGCAGCTTCTCTTATCTTGAGATGGTAAAAATGACTGAAAACACCAAATAGATCAGGTCCTGCCCTTTTTATAACTGTCCAGTCCTGTCAGGTGACTCCTGGATCAGCCTCAACAGGTGATCACAGACTCCTGCCTGATGATTTTCTTGGCAGGCAACCCAAGACTATCCCAAGTTAACAGCCCTCATTTGTCAGCTCAGCATCACTATGCCTTGAAATTTCAGTCTAGCATGGAGGCAGTCAGACCACAGAGAAGCCACTTTCAAAATGCAGTTTGCAGATAGAGAGAATTCATAATCTCCCACAGAATTAATAAATGATAGACAAATTCCCCAAATTCTTGCACATTTCATCATATTATGACACTGACATATCATCTACTACTACTGATGTCATGAAATCTAAAAAATAAAACAAAATAAATTTTAAAATTTCAAAGTTCTTTGAAAATTTTCTGATTTGTTTTTCAGAATTTCCATTTTGTAGGAAATTTCACAATGTATTTTATTCCAATTTGAAACAAAAGTAAATGTCAAAATTTCTTGCAAAATGAAAATTCTGCGTTTCAACCAGCTCTAGATCTAAGTTGGACACTGACAAACTGAGGCTATTCAGTAACTATGAAATATATGTGTCTAAATCCCCCCATCTATTTGACTATCTCAGCCATAGTCTTTGTGAAATGATTGTCCTTTAGTAACTGGGCAGAAATTAACAAATCACTTTTACTGACCACCACAGACTGATTATGTGGTAACGACTTTCTTTCACTGCTTACCTGAACTGGAGTCAACTAGTGACTTAGGGCTTGCCTACACTGCGACGTCGACAAAACTTTTGTCTTTCACGGGTACTTAAAAAAGCTGCCCCCACCCCCTCCCGCGAAAGACAAAAGTTTTGCTGACACAAGTGGCAGTGTGAACGTGGCTCTGTCGGTAGGAGCGCTCTTCTGCCGACAAAGCGACTACCGCTCACGGGGCTGGAAGTATTTTGTCAGCAAAAGTGTCGACAAAATACTGAGAGAGCGCGTTCACACGCGCTGACTTTTAGCGACAAGGCTGTGTCGACACAGCCTGGTTGCTAAAAGCTGCATAGTATAGACAAGCCCTTTGAGCTGAAAGTTCTATATCCAATTGTCAATCACTTAAAATATCCAGATCTATAGTAATTTGTTTTTAAATTTATGTCACTCATTGAGTTGGGGAGACTGGCAATCCTGTATTGGTTATTAGCAATGTCCATATTTAGATATACTGCATATAACTCTTCTCTAGTTTGTTCGTTCTGTGATGGATGACTTTCTATTGCAGATTTCTCAGTTCATTTTCAAAATGTCAAAAATGAACAGTTATCCAGGACTTATTTGCATGTCTGCCATATAATTTTCAAGTTATCTGTGGCTCTCAACATATTTTTAGTCTATCCAACTTTTGCTCTAGTAAATGTCTATGAAGTAAGTAAGTTTCCTTAAAAGGACATTGTGCAGGCTGAAAAGCCCAGAATATATTCTACTGTAAATTGTTTTAATTGCTAATTTGCCATAAAAAAATATTTTTCTAGTACAATCTATTTTCTTACATTAGAAATAAAAATGTCTCAAATGTACAAGATAAGTAAATATATCAGAGTCAAGTCACTATAAGTAGGTGGTAGATTAATAAATAGTTTAGTTAACCTAATAAAACATTTTATTTTTCATTTAAGTAACAGCCGGATATTGAAAATTTGTCCTCCAAAATATTTAGTAGCAGGATCCTTGAAATTGCCCTTAAAAACTTGCCCACTTAAGGGGATGCCAGGACCTGTACATCAATAAATAAAGATCAAAGTTGTAGTTCCAGTTCAGGCCTACCATTCTTGGAAGTGTCCCTTTAAATTATTCAGTCTGTGTGCAAAGATTATGACATTGGAAGTTATTTATTACAGTAATTAAAGCAGTCTAACCTACTGGACTCAAATGTTTTCTTATGTATGTATGAAGTTTTGGCTGTATGTGATCCCTTTCTTAGAATAGTCTAATGTATAACTTTTCAAAAATGACAGTTTTAGCATTTAAACTTAGTCTTTTTTAGAGTAAGTAGATGCATAATTTACTCAAAGTAGAACTGCATCCTTTAAGAAATGCTCAAAGTTAGCAAGTAATGTAGTGTTGCTGTATTATGAAATCATGGTTGTCATAATTTCTAGTTTTTCAATTTCACAGTTTTTCAACATGGGTTCTTCAAATCTTTGTCCACATTGGTCCCATTTATGGTGCATATACATCTCATGCACCTGAAATTGGAATCTTTTGAAAAGCAGTGTCTGCTGGGGCTATGCCTGCACCTTGCATGTTCTCCCCCACTGAGGGCTTGATAGGGCAGAGCAGCCCTGACTGCCTCTGTTCCCTCTTTCCCCCATAACAGTGAAACACATTTTGGTAGTGTTTGCCAGCTACCCCATTGTATCCAATATATTCATTATCAATACTGGGTACTACTATCATTTGGCCTGGCCATAGCCTGGAAAGTCTTCACAAAATGCTAGACAGTAGTGACAGCCCTTCTGAGATGGGAAGGAAAAAATGTACACCTGCACTTGGAAATCCCGTTAGGAAGTGTTCAATGCAATATCGCCAGTCCTCACCTAATTCCATTCCTTAGGACTGAGGGTAAATTACTAATCATCATCTCTTACTCCTACTACATAGAATTGGTTCATGGTATTGGTTTACAGACTTTCTACTTCTGTCCATACTACTGCTGATTTCTCTCTCTAATCTGACAGACGTGTTTTCTCAGAATCAGGGACAAATTCTTCATTCAAACCCACTATCTTTATATCTGATGTCCTGGAAGTTGGCTGGCTAAGCTCTACAGACAGGGATTGCGATACGGAGATTTGAGAAATCTTTATACAGAGCAGGAAGCCCTCTACAAAATCAGATTACCAATCAAAGTGGAATCCCAACTCAAGCTGTTGGCCTCACCATTAGTTCTATCAGGATCCACATGCCACCCTCCAGTACAAGCTTATACAGTGTTGCATCCCAGTTTCAAAATTTCTAAAAGGACTGGATCACACCTGTTCCCTGGTTCATGAACTTCCTCCTTCCTTGGACTTTAATGCAGTTCTTATCCAAATGCCTTCTTCACTGTCTGACTCTCAGGACTGCCTTCCTGTGGCTTTTATCTTAGCCAAGAGAGTTACTGAGATTCAAGCACTAATACCACATCTCCCTAAGACTGTCTTCCATGGGGATGTGGGTGGTACTGAGACCCCAACCTCAGTTTCATACCATAGTGGCGTCCAATTTTCATATAAACCAAACCATCAACTTCCCTGTTTTCTTCCCCAAACCCCACTTAGATTCAGTGGAAACTAAGCTCCATTCTTTATCTCCAGAGCCCTTCTTTATTATTTAGACGGGCAAAGCCATTCAGAAAATCACCCTGTTTATATGTGGCATTAAGGAAAACTGACTGGTCAGGTCATCTCTTCCCAGAGATTATCCAACTGCACTACAAAATGTTACCAACTAGCAGATGTACCCCTTCCCTCTGTAGCAGGGCCCATTCAACTAGAGTCCAAGCAATCTCTTCAACATGCCTAAAAATATTCCTGTATCAGAGATCTGCAGGGCAGCCATTTAGAGCTCAGCCTGTACCTTTACCAAACATTGCATCCTGGACTTTGCAGCTAGATCAGATGCCAAATTTGGGACAGTATTTCTTATTTAGCTAGCTGAACTTCTCAGACCCTCCTATTAATCTGGGAACTACTAGCTAGTCACCATAAACGGATTCACCCAGATAAAGACTTGAAGAAGAAAGAAAGGTTACTTACCTTCCAGTTATCATCGTTTTGATTGTGTGGATCCCATGACCCGTTCCTTTGGAATCAGTCTCTGCTGGAATTCTGGATTAGTGAGGGAACTGAGAAGTGGTTGGGGCTGCTCTGCCCTATTTGCCATGGAGTGGGAGTACACTACTGATGAAAAGATTCCATTTGTGTGTAGGATCCATACAGACAAAACATCTAAAAAAACAAAACACACACACAGAAAACTTACTATAAAGTAACTATTCTTTTTTATAACCTCTTTTGAATACTATCTTAATTCTGTTTTAGTATAAATGAAGAGAACAATTTGTTCTTTCACATTGTGAGCCAAATGTTTTTTAAAAAATCACTTAAAATGTCATTCAGAGTGAGCAATTAATAGTCAACTCTTTCAGGCTTGCGTGTAACCAGCTATACAGGATCCTTTTTTTTTACTTAGGCCCTGATCCTGCACAGGCAGACAAACCCTTGTCCCCACATAGAACTCCATAGACTTCAGTGCATGGACAGTGACCAGGGCCTTATTCAGCACTCCCAACTTAGACAAAACTCCCACTGATTTTAATGGCTTCAGTTGGAATTTTGTCTAAATAAGGAATGTAAGATAGGCCCAATAGAGAAATGCTATTTCTAACTTTTTGCTAAACTAATAACTGCTGTCAGACTAAAGCAGGGCAGTCTATATTACAAATTACACCTCTACCCCTATATAACGCTGTCCTCGGGAGCCAAAAAATCTTATAGGTGAAACCGCGTTATATCGAACTTGCTTTGATCCGCCGGAGTGCGCAGCCCCGCCCCCCCGGAGCACTGCTTTACCGCATTATATCTGAATTCGTGTTTTATCAGGTCGCATTATATCGGGATAGAGGTGTATCAAGAGGTGTGCACTCATGTTAAGTGTTTTCGTCTTATGTTTTTCACTGTCACCCATTATGATGGCCATCACTCTGATCATTATAAATTGTTATTTTTCTTCTTTTCTCCATATTATCTTTATTTGCTTGAGTTTAAAGGGACACTGTCAAGATTAATTTTTTCAGATTGACTAATTTTAAATAATTCAATTTTCTATTTCTGTACCCTTTGAAGAACATGTCCTGATGTTTTAAAAAAACAAAACAAAACGGGGGAGGGAGAGGGGCTTTGCTCCCCTGTTAATGAGGACTTATTTGGTTAGCTCTGAGAGCATAATTGTCAAACATGCCCAAGTTACTCTTTTCTCCTGCTTTCTCTTTTTTTTGTTCACGCAACTGCATGTTTCTTGTTGCCTCTTCAGATTCAAAGTTCTGCTGCTGCTGTTACTGTTAAACACATTCTTTGCATCGTCAACAAAACAGTGAAATTAATTGTACATAAAGTGCTACCAAATGTACAGTGTAAACAAAGATGTAAGGAAAATAATTAGATGGTAAATAGTCTCTTTGTCACAGTAATCTTAGGGGTTGCTTGTAACAGGTGGGTACAAAATATTTATATAGAAATTAGATTTTTTTTCAAGTTGGGAGTATCCCTTTATTGAGTTTTAGAGAAAGGGACCTATATTCCCCATTGATAGAAGGTATTTATACACATAGTTCTATTAAAAATAATTGTCATTACTTGTATAAATAACTCCTCTGTACTCCAGATGAGACACTAGTTCCATAAAGATGGTCTTGCATGTTGTTAATTTTAAGGCAGATGGCCTCCCTTGTTAAACAGGCCACAAATGGTAAATTGTAAAGCAATAATAGGCCATTCAAACTACCATCATACAATATTTCATCACTTTATCATCAGCCATCAACATTATACAGACAAACACTGTTTAAACTCTTTAGAGTCTGTGGGCTCAATCCTGCAAACAGTTCTGCTAGTGAGTAATCTGATTCATGTAAGTAGATCCACTGAAGTTAAATTAGTCGTGCATAACTTTTTGCAGGATCGGGACCTACATGGTATGTCTTATGAAGGTTTGCCCTATATACCATTGCAGGTTAATGCATTTGGTACATAAATGTATTGAGAAGAGCTTGACACATAAGAGATTAAATGTATTTAGTTCACTTTGCATATGGACCCAAGTAAAGACTAGAAAAATGATAGAATATGTATTTTCAGTAGAGGGTGAAATAAGTATTTTGCAGAGTCTTCTTCCCTCCCCCCAAATATCTTAGCAGCAACTACTGATTTTCATCAGCATTGCTTTTCTAAGGTTCCTTGTCTAATCCTATTCTAATTTTAGGTAAATACTGTGTATGGTCATTTTGGAAGGTAATACATAGCTATTCTTAAGCTTGGTGTTGAGTTTTTTCTTGNCTGGTGGTTGTTTTAGTTGTCCTCCAGGTTTCAGCTCCATACAATAAAACTGATTTCACGTTGGAATTGAACAGTCGAATCTTTGTTGCCAAAAACAGCTCTCTGGAGCTCCAGATGTTTTTGAGCTGTAAGAAAGCTGCTCTTGCCTTACCGATCCTTGCTTTGATGTCTGTATCTGTGCCACCCTGTTGGTCGATGATGCTACCTAGGTAAGTGAAGGACTGCACTTCTTCCAGAGGGCTTCCGTTCAATGTGACTGGGTCATTACTGATGGAATTAATCTTGAGGATCTTGGTCTTGTCCTTGTGGATGTTGAGGCCAACCTGCGATGACGTGGCTGCCACTACGTTGGTCTTCTCTTGCATCTGCTGTTTGCTATGCGAAAGGAGTGCAAGGTCGTCGGCAAAGTCCAGGTCATCAAGCTGGGTCCACAACGTCCACTGGATTCCGTTCCTGCGCTCATAAGTGGATGTCTTCATAATCCAATCAATGACAAGGAGAAAAAGAAATGGTGACAACAAACATCCTTGTCTGACTCCGGTTCGCACCTGGAAGCTATTTGTAAGCTGCCCTCCATGGATCACTCTACAATGTATGCCGTCATATAAGTTCTTAATCAGGTTGACCACCTTTACTGGGATCAAATAGTGCCGAAGGAGCTTCCAGAGAGTCTCTCGATCCATGCTATTGAATGCTTTCTCGTAGTCAACAAAGTTGATGTACAACGAGGAGTTCCACTCCATAGACTGCTCGACTATGATGCGGAGCATTGCTATCTGGTCCGTGCATGATCTATTTTGCCGGAAACCTGCCTGCTCATCTCGTAGCTGTGGATCGATGACATCCTTCATTCTCTCTAAGAGGACTCGGTTGAAGACCTTCCCTGGCACCGACAGAAGTGTGATTCCTCTGTAGTTGGCACAATTGCTGAGGTCTCCTTTCTTGGGGATTTTAAGGAGGTATCCCTCTTTCCAATCTGCCGGAATCACTTCATCTTCCCATATCTTCTCAAAGAGGGGGTACAGCATTTCCCCTGAAGCATCCAGATCTACTTTCCAGGCCTCTGCTGGGATATCATCAGGTCCAGGTGCCTTCCTATTCTTCATCATCATGATGGCTTTTCTGATCTCGTCTCTAGTTGGTCTATCACAATTGATTGGAAGGTCTTCATTGGCTGGGTCAATATCTGGTGGATTTAGTGGTACTGGTCTATTCAGGAGTTCCTCAAAGTGCTCCACCCATCTATTCCTCTGTTGTTCTATTTCTGTTATAGATTTTCCCTGCTTATCTTTGACGGGACGTTCTGGCTTGCTGAACTTTCCAGACAGTCGCTTGGTGATGTCATACAGCTGTTTCATATTCCCGTTATATGCTGCCTGTTCCGCTTCTGCTGCCAGTCCATCCACATAATCTCTCCTATCCTTCTTAATATTCCTCTTCACTACTCTATGGGCTTCAGCATACTCTTTTTGCGCTTTAGCTTTTGCTGCTCTAGTCCTGCTGTTATTAACTACTGCCTTCTTCTTCTTTCTATCTTCTATCTTAGTCAAGGTCTCTGCTGTAATCCACTCTTTCTGCTGGTATTTCTTAATTCCAAGCACTTCCTGGCATGCTGACCTAAGTGTCTCTCTCACTTTCTGCCATCTGTTGGATATACTGTCTTCCTCTTCCTCAGACCGCTCCTGTAGTACTGAAAACTTATTCTTCAGCGTCAGTCCAAAATCTTCCTTAATCTTATAATCCCTCAAAAGGCTGACGTTGTACTTCGTTCTTCTGTCTGACACTTCTATCCAGTTCTGCTTCAGCTTCAATCTGGCCACCACTAAGTGATGGTCGGACGTGCTACGTCTGCTCCTCGTCTAACTCTAACATCCTGCAAAGATCTTCTGAACTTCTTACTAATACAGACATGATCGATCTGGTTTTCTATCGTGCCTCCGCTTGTGAGGAAAGATGCTACCTCCTATGACCAAGTTGTTAAGTGCACACAGATCCACAAATCTCTCTCCATTTTCACTCATCTCTCCCAGAGCGTGGGTCCCCATGACTTGTTCATATCCTGTGTTGTCAGATCCAATTTTGGCATTCAAATCTCCCATAAGGATGGTAATGTCTTTGTCTGGGAGAATCTCTAATATTTTCTGAAGTCTATTATAAAAATAGTCTTTGTCCTCTCCTTCACTGTCATTGGTTGGAGCATAACACTGTACAACAATTCATCTTAATCCTCTTCATTTTAGTTCTGAAGGATGCTGTAATGATCCTGGAACCATGTGCCTCCCAACCAATCAGTGCTCTCTGTGCCTGCTTGGACAACATGAAGCCTACTCCCTGTGTATGGGGTGTGTCGCTCTCTTCATGTCCAGAATACAGCAACAGCTCTCCTGTCAACAGTCGTCTCTGTCCAGCTTGTGTCCATCTGGTCTCACTAATGCCTAGTAGGGTCAGGTTGTTACTCCTCATCTCTGCTGCGACCTGCACCATCTTTCTTAACTCGTACATGGTCCTCACGTTCCATGTACCAATGGTAATCCTCCTGGTTGCAAGAAGGGTAATCGGCTTAGTGGCTTCCTCACGACTTTCACCACCCAGCGTCATACGTCCTCGAATTGAAGACCCTTCTTTTTCCAGGCTAAAAGTCTCTGTTATCTCTATTTGTTGGCGTTTCTGTAGCAAGTTAATTTTTTACGGGGTGGAGTTGCTAGCCCCACGCCCAACCCTCCTCCTTTATCCTGACTTGGGACAGGCAGATGGCCCCAAAGGACCTCTCTGGTGGAGTTACACTGCTACTTACATAACAATTTTTTTCACATGCACTGAATCTTAGGTTTGTTGTAACATCGTTATTGATTTAAAAACTGCAAATAGGAAATTAGTGGTGGTCATTTGTGCAGTTTTGCTACATTCTGAATTTAGAATGTTCTAATAAAGCAAAATGGAAATGAATATGTGACATGTTTCAGATTGCTAAACCTCAGAGATGCATATTTTTACTGATATCATATGATATTAAGCCAGTCGGCTATAATTACTCCTGCTAGAATAACATTTTCTAAATAATAGCTTTTAGAGTGAGAGTAATATCCTCAGCCATTACTTTATATTGCCATTCTAAAACACAGTCATTTAAAAACTATTTAATCTATCTGACAGGGGTTCTGAGTCAGGAGTTGACTCAGTACCCTGTCACTCAAATCCCCACCAGTGGGTTAATTGGGACCTAAATAGAGGATCAGTTAACAAGTGGGTCTATAACTGAAGGACTAATTTGAGAAAGAAGCAACCCCAGAGGCTGGCAGTAGATAAATGTGTGTGGTGGGAAAGAGTCTGAAGGAAGGCAGATCTGGTTGCTGCTGGTGGTACTGCTTCTTTCTCCCCCCAGAAGTAGGAGGGGGAGCTGACTGGGACCTGTATATATGTAAATAGTACTGCAGGCAATGGCCTGCTAGAACAGTATAATAAAGCACAGTGGTGGTGAAGGTGGCCTGTAGTGAGTGTGGTCTATACCTAAGATGAGAGAGACTCGCAGGGTACCACCCCATGGCAATCTAAAAAACCCTACTTTTTAAAAAAATAACAGGTTCCAAAGTCAAGCACATGAAAGTTAGGAAATGCCAAAATAATGTCCTTGCAACTGTAATTCTGCCCATTTTATGCATGTGCATTGTGATACAGTATTTAATTACATGATTTAATAATATTCATTGCACAGAATAGATGGTGCTCAGGACATGAGACAGCTGTTCGTTATTTTTATCTTCATTATTCAATTAGTTCCCTGCCTTATTTATTGTACACACTGTCCAAAGCCTCCAATAAATACAGAATTATTCATTTCCTCAGAGGCTTTTCTAGGGCACTCATCAACATAAAATGTGAGTGCCTCACAAACATTAATCAATTTATGTACACATTGAAATAAGAGTATTACTCCCATTATGCAGATGGGGGAAAAGAGATGAAGAATCTTATCTGAAACCACAGGCAGAGTGATGATTAGAACTCAGAATATCCTGTAACTCAACTCTGGGTTCATTCCTCCAGGGGTACTGAGCATTCACAGCTCCCACTGATGTCTTTTGCTGTTGTGAGTGCTCAGTACTTTTGCATATCAGGCCTCCAGGTCTGGGGAATACCTGCCAAAATTGTGGTTTTAGTGGCTTGATCAGTGTCACATAGGACAACTATGACAGAGATAGGGATAGAACTGAGTTCCCCTTTGTGGTATTCATCTGCCTTAAGCAGGAGACCATCATTTCTTTTCCTGCAACTCCCTGCCTCGTTCTCTACACACCTTCCAACTTTTAGAGCAAGTGAGGCAAGGATCCTACGAACAGCCTCATTCACTACTCAGCTCTACTTCATTCCTTGGGTACTGTACACCGAGTGCACTTAATGAGGCAGGGGTCTTTTGGAAAAAATGGTATGCGGTTATACAACTAAAGAATGTTTCACAATGCATATACACATGGGGCAGAATTAAATTTCCACAGGCAACCTTTATTCTGGTATTTGTAAATTTTGAGTGCTTGACTTTACATCTAAGATCATGCTACAGGGGTTTTGCTATGTAATATTGCAGGGCTTTTTTAAAGGAAAAAATAAAAAATTATTTTATGTGTAAATTGAACTACAGGACATTAGGTGCTAACAGGAGAGGGCTATAATCCTGCGGGAAAATGGGCTGTTGGGGCCATGTGCTGGCTCTCGGGGTGGTTGCGGGGATCCCAGTCTGCCTATGTCTCTCCCCTCCTTCCCCAGGAGTGGGGGGCATATGTCACCAGGCCATGTGCTGCGTCCATGGAGAGGATTTTTTTTGTGGGGAGCTCAGTCTGGCTGTCTCTTCCTTGACCTCTTCTCCCTCCATGTTTGTCTTCTCAGTGCAGTGTGTACTGTTGCATTGATGGTGGTGTGGGTCCAGCTTTACGTTAAAATAGTCATGTTCAGTTCTTATTTTGGCAAGCTGCCAAAATTTTCTTGAAAACACAAGGGATAGAATGGAAATGATGATTTTCAAAAAGTTTATATCTCAACCAAACCTTTGTGGAATTTCATGGGATAAAGAAAAGACACTTCTCTAACCCCAAGGTTTTCTCCTTGTCCAATTTCAAGGGTCTGCTTTAAACTGTGGAGGTATTAGAATGTCTCAATAGAGACTGAGAGAATCTTTTATCCTGGAAAGTGCTAGGCAACCTAACTACCAGATCCTCCATTCATTTGGATGAATGATTTTATGTGGAAATTTGATTTCTTTCTTTTAACATTTTGTGTTCTTGAAATTAATAAACAGTCTCCAGTTTGTTTTTCTTCACCTAATACAAAAGAATTTACAGATGTCCAACATATCATGGAAATTTTACTTTAACTGAGTAAAAATAGTTGGATACTCTTTTAGAAAACAGGTGAAATAAAATATTTCTTAATGGGTTAAGGAAAGTTATTTCCCAATATAATTTTTTCACAGAAGCACAATTATACACAAAGTAAAGTCAGATTAAAATAATAATAATATGCCAGTGTGTATCCTGGTTACTATGTGGAAATTCAGTACTGTGGTGATATATGGCACGTGTAAAAATGACTATACATTTGGGAGGCCTAGTGTGAAAGCAAACTAGAAAAGGGAAATTCTTTATATTAAAGGGAATTTACAATTGTATTCTTAGAAAACAGAAGGTTATATAAATTGTATTTTGTATGCAATACTGAAAGAGACAGCGATCAAGGATTAGTTTAGATGGTGCCCCAGATTCTACACACACCTCAATACAGGTCTGTAACTTTGGGTAGCACCAAAGAAAGAAGAATGATGATGTGGAAGCTGTGGTAATGTCTTGATTTGGCTTTTTATGGTAATGAACTGAGACCAGTGTGTCCTTACGGACAGTGGAGAAATTATGCATTAAGCACTTGTCCTAGAGCCCACTGACGTCAATGGACAGACTCCCATTTACTTCTTTGGGCTCTGGATCAGATCCTTAACCTTCCTGACTCAAGAAGGTACATAAACACGTGCCTAACTTTAAAGACCAGAGTAGTATTATTGAAATCAATGGGACTCCTCGCATTCTTAGGTGTGTGCTTAAGTACCTTGTGAATCAGAGCCTAAATACCTATTCCAGAGATGCAGTGAGCATCCTCCTTTCCCAGTGATGCCCATGGGATTTGCTGGTGCTGAGCATCTCCAGGATAGGACCTATAAAATGAGAAGGTTAAACCTATTTTGGCCAGCTTCATAGCAGAAAAAATGAAAACGGTGTTCAGGCACAGTTATTTTGTATATTAAACCAAACTTTCTTGTAGACGTTTTGCTTAATGGTAATACCCAAATCAAACTCCCATTTTTTTTGGTCTCTATATGCAGATTGATTATTGTTGGAAATGTTTGTATAGATTGAGGCAATATAAGAAGCATGCCATTTTCTTTATTACAGCTTTAAATTTTCTGTAGTTGATGTTTTAAGATTAGATTTAGAAAAACAATCTTATAAAACTGTCAACTCAGACAATAATTTTTAAACACTCCAGAGTCCAGACAATTTACAAGAAAAAAAAGGGCTGTGTACAAGAAATGGGTCTCAGCATTTGTGTTTTGTTACCAGTAATTTGAGTGACAAGCACTCTGGGAAGATCCTTGCAACTGTTGCTGCACTTGCATACCTTCACATTTTTATAATTGGCTCCTAAGTGGCAAACACAGATGGCTGCAGACTGTGGCTTTTGTATGTTTCTGAATAAACTATAACATGTTTACACAGTAATTTAAACTTCATTATCTAAACATCAAATGTTAACTATTCTGAAAGGCTTTCAATTATAGCTGCTAGGTCTGTAGTCTGATATATTATTTTGCAAAATAGAAATAAAGAGATTAGTACTAGTGTTAATCTGAAGGTTTCATTACCATTATATTTCAAAATAATATTTGTAGGAGTATACATGTTTAAGCAAAAGCCTTCAAGTACATCACTGTGCACTTATTTTTAGAGCATTTTAAAAAATCTGTGCATGGGTTAATTTACAATTTTATTACCATCAATTTAGTGTCACTTTCTGGAATTGTAACCTTTTAAACAGAGCCTGATTTCCTTCCGCTAAAATTAATCAGACTAGAACAGATTGAGGCCTTTAATTTGCTGATAATGTTGTGGTGCTTCTTTAAATAGCTTTTGCAAACACTGGTTTCAACATGAATCCTCTCCTTATATGTCCTATTGTTGTATATACAGTGTTGTGTGAATTTGTGTGTGCATGGTATTTGCAGATAAATGAGAGGATGGTGCTGCTGGCCTTAGACTCTAATTAGCCACTGAACTGGCCTGTTACAAAAGAAAATAAGCAGTGACTCCGGTGCCTATATTAACACAGCTTTCTGTCTGAGAAATACTTTCAATTAAATACAGTAGTCAATTGTGTAGTCTTTAAGTGTTAATACTTAAAAAGTATTTTAATCTGGCATTATAGGTTTTTCAAGTACATAGGGTATGATGGACTTTGTTTAGATGTGTAAAAATTAATAAATTTGTAGGCTGACTTGCATGTAACATTTTGTATGAAAGATGCACTTAAATTGTTAAGTTGAAAAAGAAGCTGTGAACTGGTGAATCAGCAGCTAACTATGGCGAGACCATCAGGGAGCAAGCAGTTAAATTCTTCTCTGTTTGTTTTTAAGTGTGGTACAGATAAGTTTCCTGAGTAAATAATTAGAGTTGTGGGGAAATGTTTGCATATAAAGAAAAATGGACAAAATGTGCCGTGTTACTATACTAGCTAAAGGCTGAAAATGGTGTGTGGACAGGTTTAATTTTAATGAACACAGACATTAACTGTTTTGAAGTATCTTGTGCTCATTTGTGTGTTCTCTCTGCTGCATTTTCATCTTTCTCCATGCAGGTTGTCCAGTTCTGCTTTGGTAGGTGTTTGCTCTGTCAAATCTACTGCCCTATTTGTCCTCCATGATTGATTACTGGTGATCACAAAGTGGCCTCTTTGGCTATGTGGGACTCCTCTGACCTGACTTTAGAACCTCTTTAAAAAAGCCCTGCTAGCTCTTGGTTGAAGATTCAAGACAGAGGTGGCAAACTGCGGCCCGCGGGACCCTCCTGCCCGGGGCAGGGGTGCCGGGGTGCCATCAGGGGACAGGGAACGGGGGGGGTTGGATGGGGCAGAACTCCCGGGGGGGCCGTCAGGGGGTGAGAAGCAGGAGGGGTCGGCTAGGGGGCGGGGGCTGGGCCACGCCTGGCTGTTTGTGGAGGCACAGCCTCCCCTAACTGGCCCTCCATACAATTTTGGAAACCTGATGTGGCCCTCAGGCCAAAAAGTTTGCCCGTCCCTGTTCAACAGCATGGCTTAAATCCAGGAAATTCAGAGTAAAATAATTTAGTGGAAAATGTTTTCAATGTTCCTAGCAAGAGTTAACTCAGTTCTGTTTTCCACTATGTGAATCCACATATCTTGAGCAATCTGCTAAAGACTTTAGCAATATGCTAAAGACAAGTGCTAGAAGAGTAGCAGGGTTTTTTTTCAAGATATACAGCAATATAAATCCATGTATCTGAAGGTAAAACTGAGTCCTTAGGGACTTTCAGCTAGATAAGTACACTATCTAATGTACTGTGATTATAGTGTGAGGAAAAACGGTACACCTCTACACCGGTATAACACGACCCGATATAACACAAATTCTGATATAACGCGGTAAAGCAGTGCTCCGGGGGGGGGGAGGCTGCGCACTCCGGTGTATCAAAGCAAGTTCGATATAACACGGTTTCACATATAACGTGGTAAGATTTTTTGGCTCCCGAGGACAGCGTTATATCGAGGTAGAGGTGTACTACTTTTCCCCTGAGTTGGCTATGAAGGGCTTACTCCGTTCTTTGGGGCGTCCAGATAATTAATTTTTTTCCACTCTTGCCCAATGCAAAAAAATAATAGGGAAGAAATGTAATTATGTTTCTGTCCTTTGTGAAATGAGGATAGCACTTCGCTACCTCACATGGGATTTGAGGGGGTGAATTACTATTATTAATGTTTGTAAAGAACTTTAGAAACATAAAGTGTAATATAAGTGCTAAGTATTAGCTATGGAAAAATATTTGTTTATCTCATTGTACAAAGAAGTTTTATTTCCCTCCTTACACAACCACTATTAGATTTCATTATATGTTTGATATATAATCTTCATATGAGAGCAAGGCAGATTTAAAGAAATAGACTCAACTTTTTTTGCTTTGTGTTCTCAGAACAATCTCCACTTGTTTTTCAGGGAATGAAATAGTGCCTGAATAAAATACAGATATACAGTTCTTTTTATGAGCACAGATGAAGCTCAATGATACCATTGTCATTAGTCTTGAGTCTTTTTGCATTCTACTGTTGCTGTCACTCATTTTACTTTACCCTTGGAGTGCCATGTCTCTCTTGTGGCAGGAATAAACATGTTTAACCCTAGGATTACATTGGGACTGCTTTTGGAGGATAAATGCTGCCCATGCCAGGACTCTAAAGTGGTTAAATAAATCTCTAGCACCTGCATAATACACTAATCATAGCAACTGGTCTTGCATCTGTTCCTTAAGGCAGATATGAAATTACTTAAATACCCAAGCAGTACTAGGATTGTTGGCAATTTTTCTAGTGTGACATTCTTTTGACATTCTGCCACTTTGATGAATGTGCTACTTGCCAAAATCTTACATTTTCTTCTCTATTGCTTGTATTTAATCGATACTGAGTTGCCACTCTGCAATGTAAACAGTTTTTCCTTTGAGGCCCAATAGTTCATTAAATGTGAATGACAGTTAACATGGGCCATGCATTTTGGATTTACTTTTTCTCTCACTTTACCAGAGTAAAGTGTGTGGTATATCTATATAGACTATTTTGAAATTATTGTTGTTGCTTTATAGAAGAGAATGGACAAAATTTTTCCCTGGTATAACGACACTGACTACACTGGATTTATTGAAATCTGAGGGTAATAAATATAAAGGCTAGCAATATATATTTTTTCTAATTTTGAGACTAATTTTCCTTCTATACTGTGTGTAGGGAATTTATTTGACAAAATGCGTTGCTAATGTAATTAATATATTGTATTTATCTCCCTCTGTTGCCTTCTTCACAAAGGGGCCACACCTGTCTTTCCCCTCCAACACAATAATTCAATTTACAAGGTTACAGTCATCAAGATCTCAAAGGAAAAGCATTTTTAAGACTAAATTACCTACTTCACAACTTGACAAAAAGTGTCAATGCTGTACATTGGGCTTGACATAAATAATTGGACATGGGTGAGGCCTCATTTTTTGGGAGACAGGATTAGGGAGGTAAATGGATCAGCAGGCTAGAAACAGAATGTCTGTACTCTAGCTAAAATAAGGGGGAACACCTAGGAACAATTTACAATGGACAAGGTAACAATGGATAAAATAAGCCTGGAATATAAAATGAGGTAAAGAGTAAGTCATACATGGACAGTGCATTGACGGAGCACGCTGTACAGTAGTGGTGACCATCTGGTAGATTGCGATCAACTGGTCGATCCTGGAGCCTCTGACAGTCGATCATGATCTCTGGCCGCTAAAAGTCCGGTGGCGCAGCGGGGCTAAGGCAGGCGCCCTGCTTGCCCTGTCCCCGCACTGCTCCCGGAAGCGGCCAGCCGGTCCCTGAGGCCCGTGATGGGGATGGGTCTCCGTGCGCTGCTCCTGCCTGCAGCCACAGCCCCTGCAGCTCCCATTGGCCAGGTACGGAGGGGCGGTGCACAGGGACCCCCTGCCACCACCAGGGGCCGCAGGGACATGTTGGCCACTTCTGGGAGTGGCGTGGGGCTGGGGCAGGCAGAGAGCCTGCACCCCCAACCCTCTGCCCCAGCCCTAAGCCCCCTCCCGGAGCCAGCACCATGTACCCCCTCCTGCATCCCAACACGCTGCCCTAGGCTGGAGCCTCCTCCTGCACCCAAACTCCCTCTCAGAGCTTGCACCCCTCACCCCCTCTGCACCCCAACCCCCTGCCCCAGGCTCAGCCCGGAGCCCCCTCCCACACTCCGAATCCCTCAGCTTCCGCCCAGAGCCCGCACCTCCAGCTCTGCCCTAGCCCTGTGAAAGTGAATGAGAGTGGGGGAGAGCGAGCGACGGAGAGAGGGGGGATGGAGTGAGCAGGGCGGGGCTTTGGGGAAGGGGCGGGGTAGATCCTGGGTTTCCCTTAGATTCAAAAAGTGATCTTGTGCATAAAAAGGTTGGAGACCACTGCTGTACAGGGATTGGTTCCTACAAAACAATCCCAAAATGTGTGATGCAATTTATAGCAAATGCACTGTAATGTGTACATATATATAAAGGGAGAAGTTTGCTGTGTAACTTAGAATGTGTGGTGTCAAATGTTTCATTCTTTTCAAACCTAGCATATAGAGGTTTCATTCATCTGTTAATGTTAATCACTGACTGTATTTTGTACTAACAAAGTAACTTCATTTTCTTAAACATTTATTGCCTAGTTTTCCATATAACAACATAAAATTGCTGTTGATGCAAATAGACAAAATATCAAGCTATTGTTTTAGACTTATCAGTATTTTTTTTAAATTGACTATAAGCAAAACAAGTAACAAGACCCAGTATTTTCATTCATTATAGAAGTGGTGGTGAAGGCATTTATTGCAGTGGTTTTAAAACTTTTTTTCTGGGGACCCAGTTGAAGAAAATTGTTGATGCCCACGACCCAACGGAGTTGGGGATGAGGGGTTTGGGGTGTGGGAGGGGCTCAGGGCTGGAGCAGAGGATTTGGGTGCGGGGGTGAGGGCTGCGGGATGGGGCTGGGAATGAGGGGTTCAGAGTATGGGAGGGGGCTGGGGCAGGAATTAGGGTGCGGGAGGGGGTCAGGGCTCTGGGGTGGGGGTGCAGGCTCTGGGGTGGGGCCGGGGATGAGAGGCTTGGGATGCAGGAAGGGGTTCTGGGTTTGGGGGGGGCTCAGGGCTGGGGCAAGGGGTTGGGTTGTGGGAGGGGGTCAGGTCTCTGGGTGCAGACTCTGGGGTGGGGCCGGGGATGAGGGGTTTGGAGGTGCAGGAAGGGGTTCTAGGTCGGGGGGGGGGGGCAGGGGATTAGGGTTGCGGGGTTGGGGCATGGACTTACCTCCGGCGTCTCCGGTCAGCAGTGCGCAGAGGCAGGCTTCCCACCTGGCCTAGCACCGCGGACTGTGCTGTGCCCCGGAAGCGGCCAACAGCAGATCCGGCTCCTTGGCGGAGGCGTGCAAGCAGCTTTGCGTGACTCTTGCCCACAGGCACTGCCCACCCACCCCCAGTTCCCATTGGCCAGAGCCCCGTGGCTCCCCATGTGAGACTATCCTAGAGTCCACTTGGTTAAAGGTTACTAGGGAGGCTGTCAAATTATAAAAATGAAACTTTTCAATTAATTTTTAAAATGTTTAATGAAGGTGTTTTTGTTTGGTTAATTTTTGTCTGTTTGTTTTGAAATTTGACATAAAATGTAGGTTTCAGAGGAAACACACACACACCCAAGCCTGGCTGCTGCCGGCTGTGGAGCTGTGAAGTGCATCCCCAGGGCTTGGGCTGCAGTGTGCTCCAGCACCCCCCTGGGGATCCCTTATCCCTGCCCCTGCCACTCCCCAGGAGGCTGTGAGAAAGTTTTGGAGCTGGCTCCAACCCACTGTCGGTGCACACACCTTGGGTGCCTCTGCACACACAGCCCCAGGGAGGGCAGGCGGACGGGGGGGACGGGACGCAGGAGCTAGAGGCAGAGAGCGGAGCAGGACCAAGTGGCTGCCCTGCAGGGATGGGGAGCAGCAAAGCTCCCAGCTCAGCAAGGCCATGGGAGGGATGACCCCCAACATCCTGGCAGTAGGGTGACCACCTTTTCAAAAGGCAAAAGTGGGACACATGCAGGAGCCCCAGCCCCTCTGTAGCCCCACTCCCTGCTCCTCCTCTCCGACCTGAGGTCCTGCCCCCTGGCCAGAAGCTGGAGCCAGGCCATGGTAAGAGCTGCCCAGGGAGCCTGGGCTGCTGTGGGGAACCCCGGTGCCTCCACCTGTCCTGATTGGGGGACTGGGGTGCCTGAGAGCAGCCCCCTGGCTTCTGTTCCTACATCCTGGATCACGCCGCCCAAGGTATGTGCAGGGTATGGGGCTCCCCACAGCAGCCCAGGTTCCCTGAGCGGCTCTTACTACTGCCCAGCTCTGGCTTCTGGCCTGGCTAGTGGCATAGCCTCGGCTGGGAGGAGGAGCAGGGGGTGAGGCCTTGTGGCAAGGAGGGGCTAAAGCCCAATGCCGCCCTTCCCCCCTCCCACAGCAGGAAATCCAGAGCAAATGCTGACCCAGAGTCATTCAGCCCGGGACTGGAACTCTGTGTTTCAGGATTGTGCTCACCCAGGTGTTCACCCTGCCTGGCAGCCAGGAGCAGTCTCCTGCCTCAACTTTGCTCCCTGCTCTGGGCAAGCTCTGCACAGCAGCAAGGATGAGGAGTTGGAGCCGCAGGAGGTTGCGGGGAGGTTTTGGGGCTGACTCCCACTCACTGCCCTGAGAGTGCATGCTGCCCTGGCACCCCTGCACATGCAGCCCCAGGGAGGGCAGCAGGGCCAGAAAGTGGAGAGGGAACTAACAGGGCCGTCCCTAGGCAAACACAGCTGCCTAGGACACCATGAAATTTGGGGCACCAAATTGCCCCAAATTTCATGGTGCCCTAGGCAGCTGCGTGCTGCATACACGGCAGCACCAGCTCTGGCGGCCAACCCTGTCCCCCAGCTGGCCCCCCCGCGGGCTGTGCCCACTGCAAGGGGCAGTGCCGTCCCTAGGGGGGTATAGGGCCCGGGACAACTTCCTCCGCCCCGCTTCTTAGTCTTCTCCCCTGCTCTGCCCCCAGCCTGCCCCCATTCCACCTCTTCCTCCCCCCCCCCCCCCCCCACCCCCTCCCCCCCCCCCCCCCCCTCCAAGCCTCTTCCCTCAGCGATGGACGCAGCCCGGAGGATTAGCAGGGGGCCTGTGCTGGCAGGAGGGGTGGGGCCCGACCACACACTCACTGGCAGCAGCGGGAAGCGGAACAACCCTGCCCCAGGCCACTCCACTCCGCCATCTCCCAGCCACGTCGCTCCACTTCCCGCTGCCGGTGAGTGTGCGGGGCGGTCCTTTCCCCAACCCCCCCTCCCCCGAGCAACTCGGCTGGGGCCGGGGCGGGGGAAGTGGAGCGGGCTGGGGCCAGGTCGCTCCACTTCCCACTACCGGTGAGTGCGGGACGCGGTCCTTTCCCCAACTCCCCCCACCCGAGCGACATGGCTGGGGCGGGGGGAGTCGAGCGGGCTGGGGCTGGGTGGTTCCGCTTCCTGCTGCCAGCGCCGGGCCCCCTGCTAATCCACTGGGGTCGCTCTGGGCCTGTGGGGCCCCCCAAAGTGGCCCCCCACAGCTCCTGCCTCCCAAGCCCCGCAGGCCTTGAGTGCAGCCCAGACCCTCTGGAGGGAGAGCGGGGGAAGCAGGCTCGGGCTGCATAGGGCACCATAATTGGTAGGGAGGGCCCTGGGGACTAAGCAGCTGCCCTGCAGGGATGGGGTGCGGCTGGGATATTGGGAGTCATCCTCTCCCAGCTGTGCTGAGCAAGGAGCTCTGCAGTTCCCCCTCCCTGCAGGGCAGCAGCTTAGTACCCGCTACGCTCTTTGGGCCTTGCTCCCAGGCCTCCCTGTGTCTGCGTGTGCAGGAGCCCCTAGGCTGCATGCACCAAAATCTGGCTGTGCTCTTCTGACCAGAAAGCAGCTCTCTCTGCAAAAAGCTTCTTCTGTCTCCATTGAAAACCCTGTAGGTCACATCTCTGATAGTGTGCTTGCAGACCAGTTTTCAGCAGACAATGGGTTAACACTACTGACCTGAGCTGCTGCCCTTTGCAAAGGGAGGTGTGGTTTCCATTTGCAATAGAATGCAGTAGACTGCACCACAGATTGGTGGCATAGAGCGGACTAAGGAAGCTCCCCCAAGGAACTCTGGGATACATCAGGAGGACTTCCAGGACCAAAGTCCAAGCCATGGCTGCATGCACACAGGAAAGCAATAGAGCTCAGACCCTAGGTCCCAGTTTAACATGGGCTTAGACTAGGGTTGCCCACCTTTTACTCGAACAAAACTGAACACCCTTGCCCTGCCCTCTGCCCCGCCCCCCTCTGAAGCCCTGCCCCTACCTCGCCCCTTCTCTGAGCCGCCCCCCCGCTCGCTCCATTCCCCCCGTTCACTCGCTCTCCCCACCCTCACTCACACTCGCTCATTTTCACCAGGCTGGCTCAGGTGGTTGGGGTTCAGGAGGGGGTACAGGCTCCGGCTGGGGGTGCGGGCTCCGGGGTAGGGCCAGAAATGAGGAGTTCAGGTGTTGGAGGGGGCTCTGGGCTGAGGCAGTGAGTTGGGATGCAGAACGGGCTGTGGGCTGGGGTGCAGGCTCTGGTGTGGGGCCAAGGATGAGGGGTTTGGGGTGTAGGAGGGGGCTCCGGGCTGGGGGTAGAGCTGAGGGGTTTGGAGTACGGGAGGGGGATCAGGGCTGGGGCAGGGGGTTGGAGCACGGGGGGGTGAGAGCTCCAACTGGGGGTGCGGGCTCGGCGTGGGGTTGGGAATGATGGGTTTGGGGTGTAGGAGGGTGCTCTGGGCTGGGTTTGGATGGCGGGAGGGGGATCAGTGCTGGGGCACAGGGATTTGGAGGGCTGGAGAGGGATCAGGGCAGGGGGTTGGGGCGCGGGGGGCTGAAGGCTCCAGCTGGGGGTGTGGGCTCTGGGGTGGGGGATGGGGATGAAGGGTTTGGGTTGCAGGAGGGTGCTCTGGGCTGGGACCGAGGGGTTCAGAGGGTGGGAGGGGGATCAGGGCTGGGCCAATTGGAGGGCACGGGAGGGAGGTCAGAGGTGGAGGCTTCAGCCGGCGCTTACCTCAAGCAGCTTCCGGAAGCAGCGGCATGTCCCCCCTCCGGCTACTATGCGGTGGTGCGGCCAGGCAGCTTGGTGGGCCGGCCCGTCTGCAGGCACCGCCCCCGCAGCTCCCATTGGCTGCGGATACCAGCCAATAGGAGCTGTGGAGCCGGCACTTGGGGCGGGGGCAGCGTGTGGAGCCCCCTGGCTGCTCCTGTGCCTAGGAGCTGGAGGGGGGACATGCCGCTGCTTCCGGGAGTTGCGCAGAGCCACTGCAGGCAGGGAGCCTGCCTTAGTCCCGCTGCTCCACCAACCGGACTTTTAATGGCCCGGTGAGCAGTGCCGACCGGAGCCGCTACGGTCTGTTAGGATATCTGGCAAGAACTCACTTATCAATAGCTGGGATGTGAAATCCTCATTTCTGTATTGTTCTATCACTGTAGTCTCCACTTTCCTATTGTTTGTCTGTATAATCTCTGTCTGGTTCTGTGATTGTTTCTGTCTGCTGTAAACCAATTAAGGTGGTGGGATATAATTGGTTAAATAACCATGTTACAATGTGTCAGGATTGGTTAGTTAAATTTCAGCAAAATGATTGGTTAAGGTATAGCTAAGCAGAACTCAAGTTTTACTATATAGGCTGCAGTTAATCAGGAAGTAACGGGGGGGGGGAATGGGAACAGGGAATGGGGGTGGGGGAATTGGAATCATGTTTTGCTAAGGGGGGAATGGGAACAGGGAATGGGAGCAGGGATGACTCTGTGGTGTCAGAGCTGGGAAGGGGGGCACTGAGGAAGGAAACTGGGATCCTGCTTACTGGAAGTTCACCCCAATACACATCGAATTGTTTGCACCTTTGGACTTCGGGTATTGTTGCTCTCTGTTCATGCGAAAAGGACCAGGGAAGTGAGAGGGTGAAGGAATAAGCCCCCTAACAGGGTTTCTTTTCGACTGGGCGTTCCGGTTGAAAACCGGACACCTGGCAACCCTAGCTCAGACCCTCTAGCCCAGGGGTCGGCAACCTTTCAGAAGTGTTGTGCCGAGTCTTCATTTATTCACTCTAATTTAAGGTTTCGCGTGCCGGTAATACATTTTAACGTTTTTAGAAGTTCTCTCTATAAGTCTATAAACTATTGTTGTATGTAAAGTAAACAAGTTTTTAAAAATGTTTAAGAAGCTTCATTTAAAATTAAATTAAAATTCTTATCAGTTTAGTGCAGTGGTTCTTAACCTGGGGTGCACGCACCCCCTGGGGCAGGGCCGGCGCAAGGATATTTAGCGCCCTAGGTGACACTTCCACCTCCCCCACCCCCTGCACATAGGTTCATTGAGGGGCAAATCCCAATGAGCCTTTATAGACCCCAGGGGCCAGCCGTGCCCAGGGGCTGCTCCCCAGACCAGGTTCCCCCCTCCCCGCCCCCTGAACTCCCCTGTAGGCGCCAGAGCGTCCCGCTTGTGGCAGCAGCGAGCCCCAGCCATGGAGGAGCTGGCGCGGTGCAGGGGGCAGCAGCCCTGCAAAGGTGGCAGCGCCGCTAGCGGGGAGCAGCTGCGTCCCCCCGCCCCTCCTGCCCAGGCTGCGGCCTGGCGCACCCCCCCCCGGGGGGCTTCTGCAGGCTGCAGTGGATGCATGTGGGCACCAGCCCCCATGCGCCCCCGGCTCCCACCTCGCCTAGGGTTACCATATTTAAAAAACCAAAAAAGACCAGGGGGTGGGGAGAGCCCCGCCCCTATCCACTCCTTCCCACTTCCCACCCCCTAACTTCCCCCCTCAGAACCCCAACCCCCCCCCGGTCCTTGTCCCCTGACTGCCCCCTCCTGAGACCCCCCCCAACCCTAACTGCCCCCCAAGGACCCTACCCCCTACCTGTCTCCTGACTGCCCCGACCCTTATCCACACTCCCCCCCCCAGACAGACCCCCGGGACTCCCACGCCCCATCCAGCCCCCCCCCGCCCCCTGAGAGCCTCCCCCCGCACTGCCGACCCATCCAACCCTCCTCCTACTCCCTGTTCCCTGACTGCTCAGATCCCTTTCCACACCCCCGCCCCCTGACACCCCCCTCCCCGAAATCCCGACCCTTCCAACCCTCCCCCTGCTCCCTGACAGCCCCCCAGGACTCCCCTTACCATGCCCATGCCGGTCAGACCCTGGCTCTACCTGGGGCTGCTGCAGGCACAGCCCCTCCCCCGCAGAGTGCTGAGGCAGCGGGACGGGGGGGAGCTCCAGGAGGGGCAGTGGCGGGGGCGCACACTCCCGGGAGCCGCAGAACCTGAGCGCGGTGAAGGGGGAACTGGGGGGCACGCCTCCCGCCAGTCTGGGGTCCCGTCCGCCGGCCCTGCTCAGCCTCGGCTGAGCAGGGCCGGGCCCCTGGCTGGCAGCCATGTGCCAGGCAAAATCGGCTCGTAGGTTGCCGACCCCTGCTCTAGCCCATTGCTGTGTAGACATACCTGTAGGTGCCTAGAGAACCATTACAGTGAAAAATTTGTGCTGGTGAGTTTAGACGCCTACAGGGTTAGGTGGCAGGGGTTTTGTGGATCGCAACAGGCCTAAATTTGGGCTTTAGGCACCTAAGTCTCATTGTGGCTCTGGGCTAGCGTTACCACCTGGCCGGTATTTGACCAGTCTGGCCGTTGTTTTTATGGATTTGCCAGGTGCCAGAAATTGTTTTTAATTTGCTGGGGTTTTTTAGCGGGTCTATAGATTTGCATTATTATCAGAATACGTTGGGATAGCTATGTTCCAAGTTTCTGTGTCCAGTTAAAGGTGCCGCAATGTTCCCATTTGTGCAGTTTAAGTGATAACAGATCAAAACTGTTGAAAATACAGCAGCTGTCTGCCCACCAACATGCAAGCCCACCGTGTGTGTGTGTGAGAGAGGGTTTGAGTCATGCGAGAGTGAGGAGACGTGCGAGGCATATTAAATAATGGAAGAGCAGGGTGATGGTGCGAGTGATCCTACTACACCCCCAGAAAAAAAAAACTCGCATCAGAAACTGCACATTAATGACAACTGGCTAAATGAAACAGACTAAAAAGACTGGCTGGCAAAATGTGCTATCACTCTAGATCAGGGGTCGGCAACCTTTCAGAAGTGGTGTGCCGAGTCTTCATTTATTCACTCTAATTTAAGGTTTTGCGTGCCAGTAATACATTTTAACGTTTTTAGAAGGTCCTTTCTATAAGTCTATAATATATAACTAAACTATTGTATGTAAAGTAAATAAGGTTTTTAAAATGTTTAAGAAGCTTCATTTAAAATTAAATTGAAATGCAGAGCCCGTCGGACCGGTGGCCAGGACCCGGGCAGTGTGAGTGCCACTGAAAATCAGCTTGTGTGTTGCCTTCGGCACGCGTGCCATAGGTTGCCTACCCCTGCTCTAGATACTGTAAGTGGCTACGGGGGGAAAGAGTTGCGCAGTTGCCTTGTGGTTGAGGATTGGGATTGCATGCAGGCTTGCCTTGTGCATGGGGGAGTGCTGGGTTTTTTGTATTTCAAAGGTGGTAACCCTACTCTGGGCCTCACTGTCTGATCCTTAGCTTCTTTTAGAGAATATAGAGGGTGATGATTGCTGATTGGTGTCAAGTAATAAATTTTGATACATAAAAAAAAGCTCTGCGCCAGAAAGCTCATGTAGTCCAATGAACAATTTTGCAACTGGTTGCAATGCTCAGACAAAAGTGCATCCAGAGTAGCAAACCCAATTGCCAAAGGACACCATTTTTACAAAATACTTTTATGAAGTAGGAACACTTGATAAGGAGAACTGCCATGGCCTAAAAATGAAAGTTTAGAACTACCATTTTCCAGTGTTTTTCCAACTGGGAGAAGTCGTAGGTCTGCAACAAGCAGATTCGAAACAATAATTAGCAGATAAAGTTAAACAATAATGCTATTATCTTTCTCTCATTTTTGTTCTTTTAAAATGTAGCTGAAACTTTTGTTGGCTCTTTTTTTGTTGTTTGTTTGAATACTTTTGCCCAACAACTCTAAAGCTCTTTAGATTTTAGCATTGAGTTGGCATTTCCTGGATCTGACAGGCTAGTTAGTTTTCAGTAACATGACATAATGACAATATGCTAGAGAGACTTTTTAAAGCCTAAGGAAAGTTTCAGACTCCAGTTTAATGAAAATTCATGTTATGAGTCAACTTAGTAGAAGCAAAGCAAAGAATAAAGTGTGTGTATTTCTAGCAGTGTGTAATCCTCAACCCCAGTTGCCTTTGCTTCCTCATATCAATTATTGAGCCTTCCTCTCTGCTCTCCAGCCTCTAAACAAACAAATAAAAGCATACAAAATGAAAGGTAAAGAGAAAAGTAGAAGATAGAATAGGCCACTTAGAATGGCAAGGACAAGCACATGACTGGTGACCTTTCTCCCTCAGTGCAGAGGAAAAGGGCTCCTCCTTAACCTCTCCATTGGTTCTACTAACCCCTTAGCCTTCACTGAGCAGACCACTCCATACCCGTGGCAGGTTTCTAGCCACAAGTGATCCTGTCTCTCCTTCAGAGCAGATACATCTCACTGCCTCTTTTTCAGGTCTCAAGGCAGGACCTTTCTATCTCTCTGAAGAAACTGCTTCCTCCCACGGTGCCCCTTTTTTTCCATCCCCTCTGAGGCTCTGGTCAGTTAGTTTGTTTGCATGGCAGGTGGTTGGTGCACAGTGCTTCCCTCCCAGCTTCTCTACTTCCCACTGACAGCTTAGCTAAAATCCTCTTTACTTTGGGGGAATGAGGGTGGCATTTTGAACAAGAGGCTTTTCTCATCCTGCATAGCTTCAGTGGCAGAAGTACCTCTTTTGCTGCCAAGAAAGAGCATAGGCTGCAGTAACAGCTACCTTGCCCTCAGAATGAGGAGCATCATCCTGGTGGAGCATGTTGTGTAGGCACATGCACTGTCCCATTCTGCTGTTAGTGAGTGTCACAAATGCCAGCTGAGGAATGAAAAAAATGGCTATGAGCAACCCCCCCACCAACTCATCTATATGTATATGTAGAGAGAGACTGGTTAAGGGACAGAATATGACTATACCTTATTTAAAAATTGTAAAGTGGAGTTGACAATCTTCTCTTGAAAACCTAATGTTAAAGTGCTCATGGTATACTGGCTGTGTTGGGATTATTGGTTTACAGCATTTGTCCTGTGCCATGTCGACATTGCACTGCCTATTTCCCTGTCATCAGTGAAAGGTAGGGATGCATGGCATATGTCCACAACTGTTCTTTTGCTACATATGTATTGTAATGCCCTTGAGGAGGAGAATCTTCCTGGTGTCCTCAGTGTTTGAAATTATATGCTTCTCTAATAGAGAAAAAAAGAGAATGGGACACATTGCACATTCTTTGGAGGCGACTGTCATGAGATAGGGGAAAAAATGATACTGCAGTCCTCATTTCTTTTTGAGTATCCCCCTGACAGAATTGCTGTAGATGTATAATAATCTGTTTGGGCAGAGATGGTGTCCCTAACCTCTGTTTGCCAGAAGCTGGGAATGGGTGACAGGGGATGGATCACTTGATGATTACCTGCTGTGTTCATTCCCTCTGGGGCATTGGCCACTGTTGGAAAACAGGATACTGGGCTAGATGGATCTTTGGTCTGACCCAGTATGGCCGTTCTTATGGTAGACAAGAATTTAGAAAAAGTCTGCTGAGTTCTTGTTTCTTCCACATTGTAGGTAAAACAGAGTGGTGTCCTTTGAACAGTATGATTAATCGCATCTTTGATCATAGTTATAGATGTCTTGATGGAAAAGTTATAGTACTAAAGTATATACTAGGAATAAAATAATAGTTTTATTTTTTAAGGGACAGTACATCATGTCTCTTTCCATAATAGCCACAACTGGGATGTTATTTTAGAGGTGTTGAAAACCTGCAGCTCCTACTTACCACGGCAGATCTGAAAAATGACATGTTTTTCAGAGTGTGAAGGGGTAATAGGCAAACATAATTGAGAATCTGATTTTCACCTTAAATTGAGTCTTTTGTACAGTATATGTGTATGATGATTCGTTTCTGTTACCCATACAGTTCTTACGTCATGAACTTGCCAGATGTTGTCTTGGGCCTGATATGTGGTAAAGAGATTACATAGTGCAAAGTAAATTTCATCATTGTTTTCATTTGGGTAGTTTCACATCTTTGTCGAAAAATTTAGTTGGACCGTATAATTTTAAATTTTATGTGGGAAATCTTTTATGTGAATATGCACTTCATACAGTACATTCAATCAGATCATCTTTTAAATTTGTGTGCACATTTATATACTGTGCCATGTCACTTCTATATTCTGACTCAAAGCCCATGTGGCATTTACCACCGAGGTTAAGAGTTGGATGGGGAAGAAAACAGGGGTACTCAAGTTATGTCCACAACCAAGAATAGCTGGATAGATATTTCTGCTAAAATGATCAGCAGTAAAATAGTTAACTAAATTGGTATGATTTGTACCAGTAATCCCAACCAGCCCCCAAGAGAGCACGTGTCCTAACAGGGTGCCTACCTAGGACCCAGCAGCCCCAGCACACACCAACCCTCTTCTGCACTTCTGATCATCTTGCAGCAAGGGTTTCACCCACTCCTGTGTGGTTTGCAAAAAAAAAAAAAAAAATCACCTGTGGTATTTTGCTGTAGTCCTTCCCACAGGGTTGTGGGATTGATACAGGTTGTGATAAAGAGGTGAATGATTTTGGGGTTCCAGGGGGAAAAAGGTTCAGAACCCCACAGAACCTACATAACCAAATAAATCTTTTAAATATTTATGCTGTTATATTCAAATGCAGTTCTACTCTGAAAAATGACTTCCAAAACTATACATATTATTCATCATATCTACTCTCCATTTGCTGTTCAGTCATATTCTGCTGACTTTAGTCACGAAAATAAGTTTTTGCTGCTTTTTACTCCTGTTAGCTCTGCAGAGCCAACACAGCTAAGTGAGATGAAATAAGAAATGTGTTCCATCTTGTGCATCAACAGAATTGGATGCTAGGATGCAGTCATTTATACCTTTGCAAACTCATTGAAGACAATGGGGACTATGCAGGTGTTGAAGTTGCTGAGGGCATAATTTGAGGACACGGGGGGTTATACAGCTGTAAGTACAGGTCTGTCTTATCTTACGCTGGGGTTATGTTCCGCGGTTAGCGCGTAAAATGAAAACCGCGTATAGTCGAAATCCCATTGACTTTAATGGCGGGCGGAATCACCCGCACTACAGACACAGTACATAAATTGCTTTTTTTCTCTCTTTTTTTGTGTGTGTGTGTTTTTGCCGACCGCACAAAGCCGAAATCGCGCATGTTAAATGCGCGTAAGATGAGACAGACCTGTAAAGATTTAATTTGGCCAGTAGAACCATTAGTACTGATCATGATGTGTGAATTGGAAAGAAACCCAGTTTTACTCTGAGATCTCAGTCTTAAATTTCAAGGCTGGCAGTTTGCTTGTAAACTGTGCACATTTGACACACAAGTCATTGACAATAAACATGGAATCCTCAATGCCTTGTTTAGAGTCACTGTTGAAAGCATTTTCCTGTTCCATAGGGAATTGATCTGTTGACCATAAGCAGTGCTTAAAAGATTTACCAGACACCAACTAACTAGAGGACTAAACATACTATTATTAATAATAATTATTATTAGTTGTGTTATTGTAGCACCTAGGAGCTCAGTCATGGACCAGGACCCCATTACGAGCCAGTTAAGTACAAAAACAGAGGGCCCTGGTTAGAATTGCCACCAGCTGTTATCTCCCAGTTTCTGGAAAGGCTGGAATTTCACTATTGTTTGGAGGTTACAGTAATGGTACTTGGACTGGATTTGTGGGGTAGAGAGCTGATGGGCAACCCTCCACCAGGTAGAATGGATTACAAAGAAAGGATGACCTGCATTGAACAAGTTATTGCTAAATAGTTTCCAGCTGTGTTGTTTAATGAAGTTGTGGCTGCTTTTTTGATGTCTTGTCCTTTCTTCCTATATTGTCTGGGACCTGAGCCTCCTGCTACTGCAAGGAGTTGGCAGTAGTGGAATGTCTCTGCTATTCTGACTCTCTCTCTATTTTTGGAGCCTCCTTCCTTTAAATAACACCAGTACTTGCATCTTTTGTGCTTCTTACAGCTTTTCCAAGTATCAGCAGTGGCATGAAATTGACTTGATTCTTGAGTTGCTGGCCACAGATTTTGAATAGAAGCAATAAAAGTAATTACTGTGTTATTAATTTAACTCTGATAAAATCATGAGCAGCAGTAGAAGCTCTAGAGCTCTGTCTTTAGATTCAGGAAGACAGCACTACATCAGTTTACCTTTGGCTCACATTCCTTTCACATTTGGAAGGTTATTTTTTGCAAATATAAAAGCTGGAAACTTATTAAGATTTCATTTAAACAATATTTTGTTTAGAATTTGTTGGCCTTGCCTCAAATGATTGCTATGACATTCTTCCCATTTGTCACTGAAGGTAGGTGTGTGTGTTGTTTTTTTTTCTTCAAGCCCTGACCATATATCTTAATTCTAGAGCCCTGTCTTTTGAAGGAAGTCTGTATTTTAGGTTCTCCTTTCTTCATGATCAGCAGAAGTATTTTTGGTCAGCAGTATTTTTGAGGATTGCATCTAGTGCATTTCACCTCTAATCCGAAGGGATAATTGGAATTTTAAAATAAAGAAACATAATTTTCTATTTTCTTTTTTGAATTTTGATTACATTTCTGAATTTGAAATCATATTATTTTATTATTTGACTGCAAATTTTAGGGTAAAAATTTCTAAGATTTGTGCATGCAGTTGGTGCATGCTAATACCAGATGTGTATGAAAATCGGTCACTTTCAGAACACAAATGCCCAATTATGTACCTAATGGACGTTCTTGTGAAAATAAGGTGCAATCATTATTTGAATGCCCAGATTAGGTACCTACATTTACACATGCCCATATTTAGTATTATTTAAAAGAAAGCTCAATTAATTGTATAATATCTTTAACCAAAATTGCTAGGGTTTTATCTAATAATTCCTCAGAGATAAAAATTGGTAGCTTAGTTTTGAAAAGAGAGGAATATAATGTAACTAGATGCATCACGCAGACAGTCCGTACTCAAGGGGATTAGAATCCTTCAGTCGTTCTTGTTGGAGCCATTTATCTAATTTTGTAGGCAAATAAAGAATATAAAGTTGCACTGGAAGAAGCTGCATTACCTTTTATCTATTACATACAGTTTCAGCCATCATAGAGTTGATGGGATACTTTAGAACCAGTGTGAATATGTTCCAGAAAGCTCACAGTTACATTTTCTTGCAGCATCTTTAGCTACAGAGACAATGTTAGGGTTGCTTTAGGTAACACAAAAATATGTGATCAAGTTTGGGAAGAGAGTGCTTGATCTCTGACACTGTCTAACTCTCTTAAAAATTTCTCAAATACTTACTTCTGAAGGCCACACCCACCAGCTTGTACCAGTGTCTCATTTAGAAAATACTCTGGGTTTTACTTATGACAAGAATGACTTAGCTAGCTGTTTTGTTGACGTAACATATACCGGTCCATCTCATCTTACGCTGGGGTTACGTTCCGTGGTCAGCGCGTAAAGCGAAAACTGCGTATAGTTAAAATTCCATTGAGTGTAATGGGAATCGCCCGCACTACAGGAACAGTATTTAAATTGTTATTTTTTATCAATTTGTCAAATTTATCAATTTGAAATTATCTCTGTTGCTTAGTATTTAAATTATTTTTTCTCTTTTTTTTGTTTTTGTTTTGTTTTTGCCGACCGCATAAAGCTAAATGCGCGTAAGATGAGACAGACCTGTAGTCTCAAAAAGGATTATGTTAATGCAAACTAGTTGCCTTTTAGAGCTCACCAGCAGGGTCTACATGGGCCAGGGTGGTTAAAACTCAAAATACTTCCGTAACAACCACTTTGCAGCAGCTGCTCTGAAAAAAGTGGGAGGAACCAAGCTAACTCTCCCACAAGATGTGCGATAGAACTCAGTAGTGGACTGTTTGAGCACTATATCAAGAACTGGCCTAATCTGTTGGCAGTGAACTGGTGGAAGTCACTTAAGCACTTGGATTCAGAGACTGTTGAAGTGATAATCTCACTTTTAACAGCAGTAGCTTCTTCTGCCGGTGTAGAAAGAATATTTTCTTCCTTTGGACTAATTCATTCCAAATTGAGAAATCGTTTGGGACCTGAAAAAGCAGGAAATCTCCCCCCCCCACACCCCCCGATTATGAACAAACAGGAAAATGAAGGTGAAGATGACTGAGTTAGCCGCAGAAGCCATATTTTAAGTTTCTCATGTTGACCTGGTTGATGTGGTCGATTTAATTTTTGTTTTTTTTTTTTAATATTTCATTTAACTATTTTAGTTAAAACAATTTTAACAAAAACAAACCTGATTTTAAAAAACTTGAATGTTTAACTAAATTCAAAAATACATATGCTTGTTTGGTTAAAATATATGTTTGCTGTTGAAGAAAAAAAATCCAGAATATATCATGTTGTTGTTTTAGTTAAATAAAACAATTTAAATGTTTGTCTGGTGATGTTCTCCTCCTAATACAGCATGGCAAGAAAATCCTCCAAATATTAACGGTTAACCTGTTGAATTGGAGATAGTTCACCCCCCAATGACTTCATAAATATCTGCTTCAATTACCTTTGGTAAATGAAGTAACCAAACAATCATTCATTTTCTGATATAGCTGTAAAATTAATCTGAAAAGTTTTCAAATTAAATCACTTAAAAAATATATAGTGTGTACCTTCTAAAAATGAAACCTACATCTATCTCTGAGTTGTGAAGAATATGTATTAAGGTTATAACAACCAACAAGAATGCACTTTCATGTAGAAAACCATGATTAAATCGAGTCTTCCTGACTAGTGATTTAAATCATGATTTAAATCAAATCTACCCTGACAGGGGCCAGTTAGAACGCTTTACAAATCACACCCCTTTGGTGCAATTTGCCGCACTGCATAGACAAGCCCTCAGAACATGTATTGGTATTGTGAAGAGCTAGAGAATTAGTATCCTCACTCTTCTCTCTATTAAGAAGATAAGTCTATGATGTATCCTATTCCTTACCTGAACATGGTGGTGGGGAATCGCTCTTCTCTTATTCTTTGACAAATGTTCTGAAATATTAAAAAGTTTTATTTATTTAAAAAATAGAAAAAACCTTGTTAAATATTTAAACTAGTTAGGGATGTAATGAAGAGAAAGTGGAAATAAATGCTAAATACGTAGGTGAGCATTATTTGCACAGCAAATCTCAAGGTCCTTCTGAGCAGAGCAGAAGCTATATTCCACATTGTCAGCTGTCCTGAGGCTGCAGAATCCTGCTGGGGAAATAAGAAAATATTTTCTTGCAGTGAGACAAAAGTATTAGCTAGGGAAGAAATCATAGTTGATTTGCAAGTAGCATCTATGTTTAATTTATGGCTTTCTCAGCTATCTTGAGGTTGAATGACAATTAGAAAACACAAAAGTGACAGCTTGCTTTGTGACAGAACAGAGACTGGGAAGGGAGATCTTTGCCAAACTGGAAATCCTGATTGATCCACTTGAGCGTTGACAAAGAGTTTGAATGGAAGCCTGGCTCTCTGGATTGGTGAATATCATGAGCAAAAGTTCCAATATTCTTTTATTATATGATAGAAACTTTTTTTTTTAAATTGACAGTGGGTTTACCAAAATGCATAATACTTTGGTATTAATTAACATAAAATAGATATGAAAGTCTAGGGCTTTATTTAAATGTTGTTGTGTTTGTAAGTGTATGTGCTTAATAAAATAATATGGTTTTCAGCAGTCATTAATGTTGGACTTTTGAGGTGGGAGAATAAAACCTGGTGATGGATAACGCTTTGTTAATGTCCGTTTAATTTTGTCTTTACATTTGTAAAACACGTAATTATTATTTTTCTTTCTTGAACTGAAATTCTGTTCCAGTTAAGAAAAATATATTCTAAATGGATTTTCACATGTAAACCATTACATCTGATTAAAAGTGATAAGCTCTGTAAAAGGCAGTGTCTTAGAGTATTGGAATAGCTTACGTACTAATTGGTTTTTCAACTGTGCTGTGTCTGGATCACCTGTGACTTTTTATTCATCATCATGTTTTGCTACAAGGTAGAGTATCTTGTAATTTGCTTGTTGTCTTTTGTTAGACGATTTCCTAAAGATGTATTTTACTTTCTTCTATGTTTTGTTAGTAGCTTGGGCTGGTTTTCTTGATTCCTAAAAGTATTTTTTTCTGAAGAGTGCAGTGATACATATTTGGTATTAGAAAGGGTTGCTCTTCCGCTTTTATTTCAAAGCAGATAAAATGAGTTTCATAGTCTTGTTGGTGTGTAAGGTAATTATTATAAAACTAGAGAAATTTAAGTTTCCCTAAGAAAATGAGATCAAAGATTATTTTATAACCTTTGTGCTTTGTTTAACTTTGAATCTTTTGATTTCTAGATAGCTGTCCAATAAGTACCTACTTATTGTTCTGAAACCTGCAAGACCTATATTAAATTATCATTATGCTGCTTATATATTGTACATTTAAACATTATTTTAATGTTTATATTAAATTGTATTGAAGGGTATTTGGAATATGCAGCATTAACCTCAGCTTTGTTTTCTGCAGAGATTAGTCAGAAGATTTATGTAGAACAGTCCATAAGCTCTCATAATTGGTGTCATTAGTAATAAAGAAGAAAACTTTCACCTTAACAGGATTTTCTCTTATGTGCAGCTTGCCCAGTTTAGGCAACGGAAAGCACAGTCTGATGGGCAGAGTGCATCCAAGAAGCAGAAAAAAAAGAAAAAAGCATCAAACACCAAAGATGAAGAATCGGTACAAGATGGTCCTGATATTGACCGGTCACAGGGTGATGAGACATCCACACACCAAAGAGGAGCAGCTGCTACTGCGGACTTTGCTATAATGAGGACTTTACGCAGTAGAGAAATTATCAAACATGACCAGACATATACCATTGAAGTAAGTGTTTATCAGGTCCTAAGCAATTACATTATTTTCTATTTAAAGATGGGCTTTTTATATTTTATTAAACTGCAATGAATATGCAAAGGAAAATGAGTGGGCATTATGAGAATATTGACATTATTCCTTGCCTCAACCTCCATGCTGCTTTATGCCCAGAGCTGACACTTTCCATTTGCCTGTTGGTGACATATTTTCTATGGCATGATAACTGAGCTGTAGAATATGAAGCATTTGTTGGCACAGTTGTGTGCATTCCTTGATAGGATAAAAGCTCTATGTATTTTTTAAAAGCTTATAATAAAATGATAAGTATTACTCAGGAGTACCCCCAGAAAAATTGTACATGGTTTGCACAACTGAACCTTCTAGTGTTCTTCCACCTTGGGGCTCTTCACTGCCCCTCTCCTGGCCAGCTACCCTATGCAGGTGCTCACTCCAGCTCCCTGTACTTGTAGTAGGTCTTGAGGCTGCTGGTGAGCGAGTACTGTGGGCACAGCAGAGGGGACATGGACTACTGGAAGCAGGGTGAGGCTGCTCAGGCTTCTAGGGGGGATCCCTGGTGCGGGAGCCGGCCCCATTGCAGCAACATGGAGAAGCAGTGCTGACTGCCCAACCAGGTTTGATCCCATGGCTCTTCCATGAAGGTGGTGCCGTGGGGCCAAAATTGAATGACTGGTGTTGTGACCTAGTGTGTGAGGGTAGTTTCGGCCCTGTACCTGAGTCTGAGTGGCTCTGTGACCCCCATGTGTCAGGTTTTAACACCACTCACTCAATTTTGGTCCCATCGTCCCCACGTTGTGAATAGGCCACAGGGCCAAACCTGAGTGGATCTGTGACCCTCGTGCACCAGGTCACAATACCAATGACTCAGTTTTGGCCCCGCTGCTCCCCAGCATGATGGAAGGACTGTGGGGCCAAAACTGAATAGGCAGTGGGGCAGCCAGGGCTGCTTCTCGATGCTGCTGCCATGGGGCCAGCTTCTGTACCAGGGCTCCCCTGTTGATACACATCATGTGTACTGTGCCTACAGCTGTGTATGCCTCTGGTATTACACTGTTATAGTTTTAAATAAGTACAATTGTGGTTACTGGTAAGGAGAAAAAATACAAACCTAAGTGTTTTTCTGGTATTCATAAAGTAATTTGACTCTTGCTGGTTAACGGTGACTAGGAATTTATTTTGAAAACACTAATTTGGGGGAGGAATTGGATGGTTCAGGGTACTTGGTGCTCCACCTTTTACTACTTGTTGGAATTTAACCCTGGTCATTAGTGACTCAAAGTGCTTACCATCTAAAGGTTAAAAAATGGCCTACCATCTAAAGGTTATAAAATGGCCTATGTGAAATGAATTGGCAGTCGCAGTTCAATTCTGAGTGGACAAGTGTTCCCATAACAAAATTCAGTATTATTGTTGTACATCTAGGAACAAGAAATGCAAGCCATGCCCACAAAATGGGAGACTGTATCCTAAAGCACTGACTATGAAAAGGATCTAGGAGTCTCAGTGGACAAATTTTCTAACATGAGCTTGATGCTGTGGCACAAAGGGCTAATGTGATCCTTGGATGTATAGATGGGGGAGTAGTAAGCAAGAATAGGATGTGATTTTATCTCCATATATGGCATTGATGAGACTGATACTAGTATACTGAATACAGTGCTGGTGTCCACTTTTTAAAAAGGATATTCAAAAATTGGAGAGGGTGCAGAAAAGAGACACGAAAAACGATTTGATGGTTGGAGAAAATACCTTAAAATGGGAGACTTAAAGGGATCAATCTGTTTAGTTTATCAAAAATAAGATTGAGCGGTGACTTGAATATAGTGTATAAATACCTTCATGGGGAGAAAATACTGGGTACCAAAGGGCTTTTTGATGTAGTGAAGAATGGTATAACAAGAAGCAATGGCTGGAAGTTGAAGCCAGACAAATTCAAACTGGAAATAAGGCACACATTTTTAACGATGAGGGTGATTAACCATTGGAACCAACTACCAAGGGTAGTGGTGAATTCTCCAGTGCTTGATGTCTTCAGATCACGCCTGGATGCCTTTCTCCAAGAAAGGCTTTAGTCAAACACAATTTATTGATAGGGCTCAATACAGTGTCAAACGGATGAAATTTAAAGGCCTCTGGTATACAGATATGTACCTAGATATTTAAGGGTCCCTTCAGACCTTACACTCTGTGAATGTTGGCAGTGAAGGTGAAGGAACTGAATGGTGACTGAGCTATCTTTTTAGAGGGGCATCTGAACAGCATAGTATTGTACTTGTTGTGTGGACAACTAGCAAGAACTTCAGTTTCTGGAGTTGTCTGTCAGCTAAGTACCAATTATAAACATCTAGTTCATATGAGAAAACAAAAACCAGTAACTATTTATGTCACGTTCATTTTCAGCGAACCTTTGGTTCCAGCAATTTAGTTTTACTGGACTTTAATTAGTATGATAACAAAAATCTTTCAATTCATCTTTATTAAGTTTTAAAAAGTGATGGGTGAACCTAGTTCTTATGAAAACGAAACTCATAACACTGGCTAGAGAAAGGTAATGTATAGACAGCTGCTTGTCAAGTTGACCTATTACACTTCAGCTAACACACCTTGATACTGACCTGCAAATACCTCCTGCTGTTCCAACCTTGGGCTTTTCTTGAGCAGACTGCTAATCGTGCCACTTGTGTAGTGGTTTTGAGATGTGGACAAACATACAGTAGAAAGTAGGGTAAGAATATTTCCTGGTGACTTAATATTTGAATCTACCTATCCTGAAGCGAAAGGCTATGTGTTGTCCTCTACTGTGCATTAATGTAAATGATAAAAGGCAGAATTATAGAGTTGCTGCTTCATGACACTATAGATAAGTGAAACCCTTCCATTTTGTAAAAACCTCTCTTTTCCCCATAGAGTCATAAATCGGCTGTCTAAATTTTTGGAAAAGGAGGAATAAAAATTGGAATATAAGGTCTCAGCAAAGAGACATCTTTAGAAACCTTTTTTATAGACTTCCTTTTAAAAAAAACTTGCACAAGATTTTTTAACATAAATATACATTTTGTAGGTTTGCTGGGTTAGTAATCTTTTGTGCTCTTAATTAAAAAACTGGCTTTAATTTAAACATCAAATGGAATTGTAAGCAATTGTCTAGTCTGATTGTTTTTGATATTTTAGGAAGAAAAACCTGTTGAAACAAAGCTGTTTTAATGTGGTTATTGAATATGCACAGTGACTACGTTTTTGTTAATAGATCCATAGATTCCAAGTCCAGAAGGGACCATTGTGATCATCTAGTTTGACCTCCTGTATAACAGACCATAGATCTTCCCCAAAATATTTCCTAGAGCATATTTTTTTGAAAAACACCCACTCTTGATTGAAAAATTATCATTAAGGGGGAGAATCCACCACAAACCTTGGTAAATTGTTGCAGTGGTTATTTATGCCTCGTTTCCAGTCTGAATTTGTCCAGCAATTGAATCGTATTATGCCTTTCTCTGCTAGATTGAAGAACCCATCATTAAATATTATTCCTCACATAGGTACTTGTAGACTGTAATCCCTTAACCTTCTCTTTATTAAGCTAAATAGATTGAGCTCCTTGAGTCTGTTACTTTAACTCCTTTAATCGTTCTTGTGGCTCTTCTCTGAACCTTCTCCAATTTTGCAATATCTTTCTTGAATTGTGGACAATAGAACTGGACACAGTATTCCAGCATCACTTGCACCGGTGCCAAATACAGAGATAAAATAACCTCTCTATCCTTACTCAAGATTCCCCTTTTTATGCCTCTAAGGATCACATTAGCCCTTTTGGCCACAGCATTGCACTGGGAGTCACGTGCAGCAAATTATCCACCAAAACCCCAGATCTTTTTCACATGCATATTTAATGCATGTGCTAAAAACATATTTACACTGATACGAACTATTAGTGTATATAGAGTAACTCATACATCTGTTTTTTATTCTGATTTACACTTCAGGGCTCTCCTCCCCTGCCAAATAATTTGTGATCTCTGCATTTCTTGAGACACACATTGTGAAAGCAATACCCACTAAACGAAAGGATTTGGAACTATCGATGTTCTCTCCTGATCAACTAAGCATGGCACCAAATGTGGTTTGAGAGTGGACAAAAATGCCAAATCTAATGGTCACTAGCTATAAGAGTTCCCAATAAAGTGAAGAGGTGCAAGGTGCAGATTTACTTAGTGTGCTTGTGAAAAGAGATTCAATGAAGAAAAGTGAAGTAGAAGGATATGATTTTGGCACAAACAAGAGAAACTATGCTTACAATATATTGTAAAGCATAAACTGCAGGTACGTAAGCAGGATATTTTCAAGAGGGATTTCACAGCTTGCAAGTTGAACAGCCACATATGCTTTAATTAAATTTAAATTCTGATGTTGTATTCCCAGTTTCCTTATTTACAGAGCCCACTTCTGGGTTTCAGAACCACTCCTAATAGTAACACAATTGAACTGTTTGCTCCATTCAACAAAAGGGGTTTCCTCTAGAGGATCACAAGCTGCAGCCTCCTCCAGGAGGGGATCCTGAAGGAAGCTGTCAGGGCAAGAGGAACTGGTTTTGAGAGTGAACTTAGGAGACTTCTCTTATTGTGACAGGGAGGAAAGAAAAAGAAGGAAAGAGGTACCATATTGGATCAGTCTGTCCCTCCTTCGATTGATTTTATATAGGAAAGAGTAAGGAGGCAGGTAACTTGATAGAGCTGGGGGAAAGGAATAATGGGATAGGGGAGCTGTTATGCAGGGAGAAGAGGGAAGGTTTTAAACTGTTGGAATAATAATGGCAGCATGGCCTACACATATATAGTAGTACAGAGAAACCTTCCTAACCAAATTCTTGTGGAAGAATGTTATGAGTACATGTTCTACAGTAGTGCTGTGGAGAGTTACTATCCCTCTGAGTAAGCTGACGCAAGTACTCTTCTAAATCACATTTGCCTGTCCTAAATGGGATAGAGCCTAAAATTACTTTAAAAAAAAAAAAAAAGTTAACAACAACAAACTTTATATGCAAGTTTTTGACAACTTTTTTGGTGGTTGTAACTCAAATTTATAGAATGTTGTCACCACTGTTCATTAATAATCTGAATCTTGCTAATTATTCATATGTAGTTCTTTCTAAAAAGACCACCGAGTTCCACCTTAATGAAGTTGCTGTTAAATGTAGAACTTTTTTTCCTGCATTCCATTTAGTCTCAATCAGGACCATGTTAGTCAAGCTAAATGAGAAGTGCTTTGGAAGTTCAGAAATTATCTTTCAACTTTAATCTTTTAATATAGTATCTGTAATGGAGTTAAAAAGCCAAAATAGATTTTTATGCATCTCGTACTTTACTGTTTAGTGCTGTAACAGTACTGATAGACAAACTAGATTATGATAATCAGACTAGATTTTGCTCAGTTGGAGGTGCAGCCCAAGTAGTAGCCAGGTTCAGGTTAATCTCTCCAACTGAGATTTACAAGGCATTTTCTTAGAGCTGTCTGCTCTTTCACCCAACATTACTGTCTTGACACAACATCCTATAAAGATCTAAGGCAAGATTACTGGAAGTATTACAAGGGATTATTTTCTAGCTGAATTTCCAGTTCTTACTTACCTCATTTTGGTAGTAGGATATGTCTTTGGTTTTTGCTTTTGTGCCACAAAATATATTCAGTAGTTGGTGTATGTAGCATTTTTAAGTATCATGACTGGACTTTCTTTGTTCTTCTAGTGTTTCTGTAGATAAAATAAATCACAGTTTTCTGTGATTTTTCTGATTTGAGTTTTCCCTGTCAGCAAGTGGAACTAGAATCTCCAATTTAAAAAAAAAATAAAAACAGAATCCTGAAGAAACCCTCGTTCTTGATGCAGACCACAGCAGATGGAATCAAAGTGTTTCTATTTCTTTACTTTATGGGTTCCTTTTCTTAGGCCTGGTCCACACTAGGGGGGGATGTCGAAGTAAGATACGCGACTTCAGCTACAAGAATAGCGTAGCTGAAGTCGAAGTATCTTACTTCGAAGTACCGCGACTTACCTCGCATCCTCGCGGCGCGGGAGCGACGGCCGCGGCTCCCACGTCGACTCCGCAACTCCGCTCGCCCTGCTGGAGTTCCGGAGTCGAAGGGAGCGCGTTCGGGGATCGATCTATCGCGTCCAGACGCGACGCGATAGATCGATCCCCAACATATCGATGGCTACCCGCCGATCCGGGCGGGTAGTGTGGACGTAGCCTTAGATAGAAGGGATCTATTCAAAGGACTGAAACTTTTCTTTCCCTTTCTTGGTTATATCATCAGAATTGTAACTAGGACCATTTTGTTTTCTTTATTCAGCATTTGCAGTCTCATTGGCTACTTCAGTTTATGGGCTTTCTTGCTCTTTTCCTGGGAGGATTTCACAAGATGTCTAATTCCCTTTCTTTTAGGATTAAAAGGGTGTCTAATCCCTCTGATTACCAAAATTTACTAGAAAAACTCACCAGAACCTTTCACCTGAAGAAGACTATTTTTTGAAAGGCACAGATAGTCATTAATATTCCTTAATAATCATGTTAGAGTGATTCCCCTGAAAGAATTCTGTAGCAATCTGACAGGCATAATTTCTCCTCGGAGTGTTGTATAGGAGCCAATTTAAGAAAGGTGGGAGGAGGGGAGAGGACTGTCTGTTTTTGTTAGAGTCCTGAAGATTACTACAGCTTTTATTATTGTAACTGATAAGAAATAACAATCCCTGTTTCCTGTCCATTGCATCTCTCACCTGAACTTCATTTGTAATGTCCTTAAATCATAGTTCTTCTTCGAGTGGTTGTTCATGTTGATTCCAATCAGGTGTGTGCGCGCGCACTTGTACATTGGCTGGAAGATTTTTCCCTTAGCAGTATCCNCCAAGCGCATGCCTAAGAGCGACCCGCACTCATTGTGTCTTAGGTGCCTGCGGGAGACCCATCAGAAAGATCGCTGTAAGATCTGCCACGAGTTCTGCCCACGAACATTTAAAGATTGGGAACAGCGCCTGAAGGTGATCCTCATGGAGGCAGCCTTGCGCCCCCAATCCGACCCAGGCTTGAGAGACCTGACCCCATGGGTGTCGTCCTCAATGCAGAGCGCCCCGGCGCTGTCTACGTCTTCGGCACCGGTGAAGGACACCAGAAACGCCTGGCACCACCATGGCTCCTCTCAGGGCCCGTCAGACGGTAGGCACTGCTCCCATTCGCCGGTGCCTCAAAAGAAGAGAAAGCCGGATGACCACTCTCCTCCGGCTAAACCTCGAGAAGTGCGACCCCTGGTGGGCCACTCCTCGGCGTCTCCTTCCGGGGCCGTGTCGACTCCTGCCCAGGTGAGGCAGTCGAGTCCGGCCCCACCTCAATCCCCGGAACCTACTCGGCAACTTCAGCTCCCGTCCACGCCGGAAGCCTATCAAGCTGCCAGAGATCTCCTCCACCTGACCGCATCGTTTTCGCCTGCCAGGGAGGAATCCTCGGCTCCCAGTCCTCTGGTGCATTCCAAAGGGAAGCCGGCTATGATGTCGAGGCACTCCCCTTCGCCTTGCCCATCGGCACCTACACGCTCCGATAGAGAGCCTTCCCACTCCCTGAGCTCTCAACGTTTGAGGCACCGAGAATCGGCTCCTCCGTGGTCTTCAGTGTCTGAGACCTCGGAGTCGGAGCCCGACTCCTACCACTCAAGTAGAAGCAGGAGTCATAGAGCGAGGTCGGGCAGAGATAGAAGGGAGCTGCAGGCGTGGCCTCCGCAGTTGCAGAACCTGCCTCAGTTGCCCTTCTGGACCCCCTGGGCTTACCACCAGAGCCAGGGAGGAACCCAGGGCCCACACTCAGTGACGTATTCCGTCGCGCCAGCCACCTTTGTGCCGCCTTCAGCCATACACCCAGCACCTACTCTTTCGACGCCTTTCTCGCTGGCACCGTCGTCGACTCCAGCACTGCGCCCGACTCCGACTTCGGCACCGGCTCGTATGACGTCGGCAGACCCGTCTCCCATGCCTGCACTGTTGTTGATGTCAACCTCGATGCAGGCACCTACGGCCCTGGTGCCAACGTCGGCACCGGGCCCCTCGACACCGGCAGCTCCTGTGAGTGTGCCGATGCAGCTCCCTCCTGTGAGGTTGATGCCAACGCCGATGTTGTCTATGGCCATGGCGCCATCATCGGCACCACCTCCTCCACCGCTGCCCCAGGAGTCACTTGACCCATCCGGGGCAGACAGTAGAGAGCTTCCACCACTGGCGCATGCTTCCTCCTCCTTGTCCCCGGACAAAGTGGTGGCAGGGTCATCCATAGCTCCTGCGTTAGAGGACAATAGAGTTCTGCAACAGTTGCTCCGCAGAGCTGCCCAAGGCTTGGGCATCAAGGCCGAGGAGGTGGTCGAGGAAGCGGATCCCATGGTGGACATCCTAGCATCCTCGGGACCTTCACGGGTAGCATTACCCCTCATAAAAACAGTGGTGGACACCACCAAAACCCTGTGGCAGACACTGGCATCTCTGCCGCCCACTGCTAAACCCAATGAGCGCCATTACTTCGTTCCCTCCAGAGGCTTTGAACATCTCTACTCGCACCCACCTCCGGACTCCCTGGTTGTTGATGCGGCTAACCAGCGGGAGAGACAAGGCTTCCAAGGTCCTTCCCCAAAAAATAGGGACGCTAAACGCCTGGACCTAGTGGGTAGGAAAATCTATTCCACTGGGGGGTTACAACTCCGTATTGCCAACCAGCAGGCCATCGTGAGCAGGTACTCCTATAATACCTGTGCTTCCATGGCCAAGTTTACGGAGCTCGTCCCTTCGGCCTCTCGGTCTGAGTTCACCACCTTGGTGGAAGAGGGGAAACTAGTCTCCCGCGCCTCACGACTCCTGAGCACACCTGCTGAGCGTCCGTCCACCACAGGAATGAGTCGAGAACGGGGCAAGGCAGGGTCATGATCCTGTCCAAGCTGTCCCTGGCAGGTCTGTAAACTGACGCCAGCCACGACTGTAGCGGTCGAAGCCTGAGTCTGGCGTGTCGAACCACGTACGTGCAGGCCGCCATATGGCCGAGCAGCTTGAGACAATTTCTCGCGGTGGTGGTGGTGGGGAACTTCCTGAGTTCCTGGATCATAGAGTTGAGGGCCTGAAATCTCACCTCTGGAAGGAATGCTCTGGCCTGAGTTGAGTCCAGGACCGCCCCTATGAACTCTATCCTCTGGACCGGGGACAGAGTCGATTTCACCTCTTTCAGTAAGAGGCCCAGTTTCTTGAAGGTGGCTGTGATGAACGTCACCTGATCTTCTACCTGAGCCCTGGATCGGCCTTTGATCAGCCAGTCGTCGAGGTATGGGAACACCTCTACCTGATGTTTCCGCAGGAAGGCCACGACGACTGCCATGCACTTGGTGAAAACTCGAGGTGCTGCTGACAGGCCGAATGGGAGAACAGTGAATTGGTAATGGGAACCATTGACCACAAACCTGAGGTACTTTCTGTGGTTTTGCGCTACCGCTATATGAAAATACGCGTCCTTCAAGTAGAGGGCGGCATACCAGTCTGCTGGATCCAGTGAAGGGATAATGGAGGTCAAGGAGACCATGCGGAACCTGAGTTTCCTCACAAACTTGTTGAGTTCGCGCAGGTCCAGGATAGGCCTTAGGCCGCCTTTGGCTTTCGGTATTAGGAAATAGCGGGAGTAGAAACTCTCGTCCCTGTGTTCCAGTGGAACCTCCTCCACAGCCCCCAGCTCTAGGAGCGATTGCACCTCCTGAATAAGAAGTTGTTTGTGAGAAGGGTCCCTGAAGAGGGATTGGGAAGGGGGGTGGAAGGGCAGGAGGGTACAAAATTGGATGGAGTATCCCCTCTCTACCGTGCGAAGTACCCAGCAGTCCGAAGTTATACGGGACCATGCACGGTAGAAGGGGGATAGTTGGAAGGAAAAGGTAAGGCGGGGTGAATCCAATCTCTGGGCTGGTGTGCCGTCCTCGACCGCACCTTCAAAATGGCGGTTTAGGGCCAGAGGGTGGTTTAGGCTGGCCTTCATTAGCGGAGGGGTGTTGTCTTCTCCTACTGCTCCTGTTCCTCCTCCTAGAGTTGTCCTGGTGGTTTTGCTGCTGGAACCTTTGAGGAGGTTGTGGGCGGAAGTGTCTCCACTGGGTGGCGGAGGTATGCAAGCCCAAGGATCTGAGGGTGGCTCAGGAGTCTTTTAGGCTGTGGAGCCGTTTATCCATTTTCTCTGAAAATAGAGTCTCACCCTCAAACGGAAGGTCCTGAATCGTCTGTTGGACTTCATAGGGTAACCCTGAGACTTGTAACCTGACCCCCCTGTCTTGTGGCAGCGTCTGCAGCATCTAAGGCCGCCTGCCCTTCGCCGCCCCACAGCCATCCCTGATGCTAGTGACGGATGCGTCAGATTTGGGGTGGGGAGCTCATCTGGGGGTACACAGGACTCAAGGCCTCTGGTTGCAGACGGATTTCTATCTTCACATCAATGTAAGAGAGCTCAGGACGGTACACCTAGCATGTCAGTCATTCCACCCATATCATCTAGCGGGTCGTTGTGTATCAGTCATGTCGGACAGTATGTCCGCGATGTTCTGTCTCAACAAACGGGGGTGTGCATGCTCCTCTCCCCTGTGCCAGGAAGCCCTCAGGTTATGGGACTTTTGTATAGAACACTCAGTCGATCTGCAAGCATCGTACCTTCCGGGAGTCCAGAACGAGCTGGCGGACCGCCTCAGCAGGTCTTTTCACAGCCATGAGTGGTCTCTTCGCCCGGACGTCGCATCTTCGCTCTTTCAGAGGTGGGGCTGTCCCCTGATTGACCTCTTTGACACGCGATGCAACAGGAAGTGCCAGCAGTTCTAGTCCTTCCAGAACCACAGTCCGGGCTCCACAGTGGACGCGTTCCTCCTCCACTGGGGGGGGACCGCTTCTGTACGCCTTCCCACCCATACCGCTCGCTCACAAGGTCCTGCTCAAGATCTGCAGAGACCGGGCTTTGATCATTCTCATAGCTCCAGCTTGGCCCCGCCAGCATTGGTACACATCTCTCCTGGACTTGTCAGGGGGGGGCCCTGATTACCCTACCACTCTTCCCCGACCTTCTCACATAGGATCATGGGCGGCTCCAGCACCCAAACCTGCAGTCGCTACATCTCACGGCCTGGAGGCTCCATGGCTGAATCCATTCGAGCTCTCCTGTTCAGAACAAGTCAGACAGGTTCTCTTGGGCAGTAGGAAACCCTCCAGTAGGGCCACTTACCTGGCAAAGTGGAAGAGATTCTCAATCTGGTCGGCTCAGCGCAACTTCTCCCCGGCACTAGCCTCAGTGCCCTGGGTTTTGGATTATCTTTTCCACCCGAAGCAGGAAGGTCTCTCCTTGTCCTCCATAAGAGTACATCTGGCCGCCATCTCGGCTTTCCATCCGGGGGTACAGGGCCGCTCGGTCTTTGCTAACCACCTGGTTAGGCGCTTCCTGAAGAGCCTCGACAGGTTGTATCCGCATGTCCGCCAACCGGTTCCTGCTTGGGATCTTAACCTGGTCCTCGGTAGGCTCATGGGACATCCCTTTGAGCCTTTAGCAGCATGCTCCCTGCTCTACCTCTCCTACAAGGTCGCATTCCTGGGGTGTCTGAGCTCAGGGCCCTAACGTCCGAGCCGCCCTACAGCGTGTTTTTTAAGGACAAGGTTCAGCTCAGGCCTCACTCGGCCTTCCTCCCCAAGGTTGTGTTGCAGTTCCACCTCAACTAGGACATTTTCCTTCCGGTGTTCTATCCTAAGCCTCATACGAGTGACAGGGAGCAGAGACTCCACTCTCTCGACGTCTGCAGAGCGCTGGCCTTCTACATAGAAAGGACCAAGCCCTTCAGGAAGTCGATACAGCTCTTTGTTGCAGTGGCGGACAGAATGAAGGGACAGCCTGTTTCAACCCAGCGCATTTCATCATGGATTGTGGCCTGCATTACTGAGTGTTACAATCTAGCAGGAATCTCAGCGCCCCTGATAACGGCGCACTCTACAAGAGCACAAGCTTCTTCAACAGCTTTCCTGGCTCAGGTCCCCACCCAGGAAATCTGCAGGGCGGCTACTTGGTCATCAGTACACACTTTCGCCGCACACTATGCAATTACTAGGCAGGCTAGAGCTGATGCGGCTTTTGGTAGGGCAGTGCTCCAGTCAGTGGTCAGCTCCGACCCCGCCTTCTAACTTTGCTTGGGACTCACCTGATTGGAATCGACATGAACAACCATTTGAAGAAGAAAAAATGGTTACTCACCTTCTCGTAACTGTTGTTCTTTGAGATGTGTTGTTTGTCTATTCCAATACCCACCCTCCTACCCCTCTGTCGGAGTAACCGGCAAGAAGGAACTGAAGGGGTGGCGGGTCGGCAGGGCTATATATTAGGCGCCATGAGGGCGCCACTCCAGGGGGCGTCCAGGCCGACCTGACGGATACTGCTAAGGGAAAAATCTTCCGGCCAACGTGCACGTGCGTGCACACACACCTGACTGGAATGGACATGAACAATACATCTCGAAGAACAACAGTTACGAGAAGGTGAGTAACCGCTTTTTGCTATTCCTTTAGCTGAGAAAAGTTGATCTCCCTGCTTGGAACGTGAGAGATATGGAGAGGGACTCTAACCCTGATTTCTTGTATATAGTATAATTTAAATCTTTGGGCCTGCCCTAGGTTTGTTTTAAATTCCCTTCTGTCCAGTTTCCTTCTCACAAAGATAATGATATGCTCTGTTGTTTAGTAATTTATTTGTGGTTGGTTACTTACAAACTCTGATATCTCCAAGATCAGCCCCAGATGCCTGGCAGCATTTTAGACCTAAATTATACAGCAGGCCTCTTTGATTTAAACCAGGGGTGGGCAAACTACGGCCGGGGGCCGCATCCGGACCTTCAGATGTTTTAATCCGTCCCTTGAGCTCCTACCGGGGAGCGGGGCTGAGGGCTTGCTCTGCATGGATCCTGGAAGCAGTGGCATGTCCCCCCTCCGGCTCCTACATGTATGGGCAGCCAGGGGGCTCCGCATGCTGCCCCTGCCACAAGCGCCGCCCCTGCAGTTCCCATTGGCCAGCAAACGGGGCCAATGGGAGCTGCAGGGGCAGCACCTGCAGATGGGACAGCGCGCAGAGCCACCTGGCCGTGCCTCCATTTAGGAGCCAGAGCGGGGACATGCCGTTGCTTCTGGGAGCTGCTTGAGGTAAGCGCCGCCCAGAGCCTGCACCCCTGACTCCCTCCAGGACCCCAACCCCCTGCCCCAGCCCTGATCCCCCTCCTGCCCTCCGAACCCCTCGGTCCTACCCTCCCTCACCCCCAGTCAGAGCCCTCACCCCCAGTTTCGTGAGCATTCATGGCCCACCATACAATTTCCATACCCAGATGTGGACCTCGGGCCAAAAAGTTTGCCCACCCCTGATTTAGCAGCTATATTATACATTATACACTATCTGATATTTGAATTGTATTTTCTTTCATTAATACTGAAGAGTTATGTTGCCTCTAACTTGACATCATGTATTTTGAAAAGTGAGTTAGCAAAGTTGAAATCTTTTCATGTCAGAAGTAATTGAACTTAAAAATTAAAAACTTGAACTACCTAATAAGATGCTGCAGATCTCAGGTACTAACCCTGTAGGAATTTAGAGAAAGTAATGGAAATAAAATATGGAAAATTGGGATAAATTTTGGCTTGGCCAGAAGCTAAAATTCTCACACATTTGTCTTGAAAAAAGCACAATCAAGAGCTACTGCTCCAACTTCATATTGTTTTGATTTGTTTAAATCAGGGGTGGGCATGAATGTAGGGCTGGGGCAGGGGGTTGGGGTGCGGGAGGGAGTGCGGGATGTGGGAGGGGGTGCAGTGTCCAGCAAGTGGCTCAGGGCAAGGGGCTGGGGCGCAGGAGGGGTGCGGGGTGTATGAGGGGGCTCAGGGCAGGGGGTTGGGGTGCAGGAGGGGTGCGGGAGGGGGCTCAGGGGAGGGTGTTGGGGGCTCAGGGCAGGGGGTTGGGGTGCAGGAGGGATACGGCAGGGGGTTGGGTGCGACGCCGCTTACCTAGAGCGGCTCCAGGGTGGCAGTGGCTGGCACCACGTCCCTGCGGCCCCTGGGGAAGGGGGGGCAGAGGGCTCCGCGCGCTGCCCTCGCCTGCGGGTACCTCCCCTGAAGCTCCCATTGGCCACGGTTCCCCGTTCCCGGCCAATGGGAGCTGTGAGGGGCAGTGCCTGCAGGCGAGGGAAGCGCACAGAACCCTCTGCCCCTCCCCCCCACTCCCCCAGGGGCTGCAGGGACTTGGTCGGCGTGGGACCTGCGGCGCCACGGGGGTGGCAATCCCGCGGGCTGGATCCAAAGCCCCGAGTTTGCCCACCTCTGCCCTAGTCAAATCATTTTATTGTTATTAGCAAATGATTTTTTTAAGAGAAAAGCCATACTTCCTTTAAAACTGAATCCTGAGAGTTCAATCAGATGAGATATATAGAAATTAGTGATTCCTATTGACTGATAAATATTGGAAGTATACAGCAATGGAGTAAAATGGAAAGAAAGGGGACAATACAGCCTTACAGAGAACTTCGTTTTCAAGTGAGTGAGTAGGCTTTGATCAGCCATAGGAAATGAAATACAACTGCTTAGACCCACAGAATACAAGATGAATATTTGCAAATTGTTGCCTGTTTTGAATCCTGCCTACAGAGACTGAGGCAGCAAGAGAATAAAACAATAAACATATGTTATTAAGATTTGATTCAAAGCCCATTGAAGTCAATGAGAATCTTTCCACTGATTTCAGTGGGCTTTGGATCATGCCCTTAAAGTAGAATACGTATCCAAAGAGGTTTAATTTGAGCTCTTCTGGCCAGCATTCTGCAGTTACCTTCAGACAAATCTCTTGGCAAAACAATTCAATCTTAACAGCCAAACAGGAGATTTATCCAAGCTACCAGAAGTACCACCTATCTGAAAAACAAAACTGTGTGGGCATCATCTTGGAACCTTGGAGCCATCCACAGTAGTCTACCCAGATGGAAGAGAGAATATGTACCTTCAATTAGCAACTCAGAAACAACAGTGCAGAGCTGTTAGGTTATGTAAAGATGTGGGGTCCAGAAGGATATCACCATTATTGCCACACAATATGTGTATTTGTTTCAATCAGTGATGTGTACACACTGAAAACACACCAAGGATGTCATGTTATCGGTCTTTTCTGACAGTGAACCTGCTAGAAATAAAAACTGTGGGGAAATGGAGTGCATATTATACAGGTGAAAAGTAAAACTGAACCATAGAAACAGACAGTCCAATGTGATATTTTCTCCCTCTAGCTTAGATTCAGTTAATCTGAGGCGTCTTTTGTTGCTGTGTCAAGAGTAGGAGGTGATCTGTTTGTCTATCGCTGCTGGTGCCGCATATCAGTTGGAAGCCTTCCTAAATCAATGTGAAAGGAGTAAAATGAAAAGGCTGCTTTCATGCTGTTTTACAAGTGCTGTATTACAAGTCATTAAGGTCTGGGTGGTCTCAGTCAACAGAGAACCTCTCAGATTGTATGTCACACTTCCCTTCAAATTCACTGAGTCAATGGATGATTACACTCTGCCTAAAAAAAAGGTGAGATAGAAGCAAATGAATTAAGAAATTATTTGCAGGTACACACACCTAAACTGGGAGGGAGAACCCATGTAGAATGTGTCTCAACCGTGATTATTTAAGAATAAACACTCAATCTTCTGAATGCACTGGGGACACAGTAGTCAGAATTCTAATATCAGACCAAATTATCTAATAAAGTATTATTGGGCTACTAAGATTAATCCTGTTAATTTGGAAACCACCACTTAAAAAAGATCCACGGCTATTCACTGCAACGGTAGGGAGAGCATCACTTACATAACAGCATTTATACAGATTTGCTGAATGCTGTAGTTTAGTCTGTCTGTCTTTCTTTCGTCCCAGGAGCCAATCAACCTTTAGAACATGTTGCTATCCTCTGTATTTGAAATTTGTGGTTAACTCTTCCATTCAGTCACATTTTATGATACAAAGGATTCACATATGATGTGTAAGAGGGTGTTAATCAACTACTTTAAGGCTCAGACTTCCTCACACCTGCTGATAGCCACTTACAATGTGTAGTCTTCGCAGGATTCAATATAAACTGACAGAAGTCAGTAAACGTCGTTTCACCTAATGCTGAAATCCAATATCCTAATGCTAATGCTTCTCCCCANCTGTAGAGGGCTTCCTGCACTGCCACAGGGCCAGTTGATACCCAATCTCTGCAGGTGTAAGGTGCGGCGAAGGCTGTGGTCTTGGTGAGCAGAGCACAAACCCCCAATCAGGGCTGCAAGAAGGATGAGGATGAGCCCTGGCCTTGGGATAGGCCACCCTGAGGCTGAATGGCTCTCTCCCCAGGCAGGAGTGAGTTCCCTCCTTCCCATAACAGTGGGGCTGCAGAGGGCTCCCTGCATGGCCGCTGGGCAGGTGACACCCGTGGGAAAGGCTGTGGTCGTGGCAGGCAGAGCAGGGACCGCTGGCCATGGCCTCAAGAAGTCCCTTGCCATGGGGGAGGTTACTCCACTGCTGAATGGTTATTAATAGGCAGAAGGTTTAAAACAAACAGGAAGTACTTCTTCACACAATGCACAGTTAACCTGTGGAACTCATTGCCAGAGGATATTTTGAAGGCCAAAACTGTAATTGGATTCAATAAATAATTAGATAAGATCATGGAGGAGAGGTCCTTCAATGGCTACTAGCCAAGATGGTCAGGGATGCAAGCCTGTGCTCTGGATATCTGTCCGCTTCTGACTGCCAGATGCTGGGACTGGACGACAGGGGATGGATCACTTGCTAATTGCCTGGTTCTGTTCATTTTCTCTGAAGCATCTGGCATTGGCCACTGTCAGAAGACAGGATACTGGGCTAGATGGACCACTGGTCTGACCCTGTATGGCCATTCTTATGTTCTTACGGGGTGGCCTCCCCCACGGCTGGGAGCTTGTCCTCTTCCTCCATACAGTTCTGGCCAAGGGGGTCTGCTCTGCCCCCCACTGTACCTTCCCTCACCTTGCACCTTCAGGGATTGGGTGTTGCTGGCCATGTGGCCATGCAGGGAGTCTTCTTCAGCTCCAGTGTTACAGTCCTGCTCCCTCACTCACCAGCTAGATGTGTGGGAGCCTTCTCCAGGCAAGAACAACTCAGCAGTACTGGGGTTCCTCTTCCTCCTTGCAGTCCTGGCTGGGAGGTCTCTGCTCCACAAGGCCTGGACTGCAGCCTCCCTCAGACCTTGTGTCGTGGGTCACCTTGGCCATGCAGGGAGCCCCCTGCAGCCCTGTCGTCAGTGCTGGGAGCCCCCTGCAGCCCCACTGTCAACACTGCCCTAATCCCAACCCCTACCCCTTTCCCCCACACACACTTAATTTCCAGCAAATTTAAAAATAAAAATACTTAAAAATAAAAAAGGCAGACTAAGTTGTTACAATTTATATGCCAAAAAGCTGGGGGGAAAGTGTAAGTTAAAGGTGCTGGGGTGGCCTACTTTAACTTACATAATCATGGCTGAGGCAACACCAATTATTTGCCGTATCTCCTCTCCCTACCAGCAATTCCATGGAGTTTTACTACCAAAGTTAATGTTGACTGGGTTGGCATTTGTTTAGGAGGTTTCCCTTTGGCATTGTGGAACACCACCTGGGAGATGTCTGGTCCAATGGCTGTCTGTACATTCGCTGGTTGCACAACTACTATAGGAAGCTGGGAGGGCATATTGCCCAGAATTCAGGCACACTCCCATCTTCCAGTAGTTTTGATGACCAGACCCTTTAGTCATTCCTCAGGAGTACAAACCCCGCCTTCTAAAGTAGTTGTTCACTGGAAACTCCACAAGGGAAACCTTGCCAACATTTCTGGTCCTAGGATGATATTAACATAAATTGCACTTAATGGGAATGTATTTGACAGGTGCCAAGTGAGTGAGTGGTTCTTAGTCATGTGTTAAATAATTCTAAATCATGGCCTGTTCATACAAAATTTACCAAATAAACATTAAATTGAGAAGAAATAAAAATAAAAAATGATAAAAGCAGTGAATTTCATTTTTATTATTCAGAATAGGATGAAATCATCTTATCTTTCAGACTGTTATGTTCATATATTTATTAAAATATTTCTGTAAAACAAGTTTATATAGTAAAGAAAATATACAAATTAACATTTGAGTTACATAAAGTTTTTGTAAATAGTGGGATGGAACTCAGATTCCTATTGATTGTTTTCAAGTTTATCACAGTCTTTTCTCTTAAATGGCATAATGGCCTAATTGTGATAGGCTGTCTTCTGGAATGTCCCAGTTAAGGGAATTCTACAATACTTATTTCAGTTCTGAATGGCTAACTTTAATATTATTTTAGTCTGTGCAAGTGCTCAGAATTTTAAAACACCTTTTTGGTTTCTGTTATAAACTTCAGTTTATATTCACTACAATACTTTCTTATTCTTAAAGTGGATCTTTTTGGTCTATACAACTCTATCAGTTTTATGAGTTGTAAATCCGCACAATAATATGATAATTTAGATTATCACATGGGTCCCTTCTGGTCTTGGAATCTATGAATAAATGTTCATATTTAAACAAAAGTTTTGTTTACTCTTTAAATATAACAGTTTTGAATTTTGTGATTTCTTTGTGAAGTTATATATTTTATTTACATTTTGAAATCTATAGAAAGCATGGCATTTGAATAGCAAAAAACTGAAGGGTTCCAATAGACCTCTCGAGGAGATTTTCAAAAGCACAAATGGCAATTCAGCACCATTCAAAGTCAATGGAAATTAGGCATCTAATTATTTGTGCTATTTGTGTCTTTGAAAATCTCCCTGAGAGTATTTAATTACACGGGGCCTGATCCAACACTCATTTAAGTAAATGGAAAGGCTCTAACTGACTTAAGAATGTTGGACGTGTCCCCTTCCACCATTTTTGCCTATATAGAATTAAGTTTTAAAGTGTACCCTTACATAATTTAGCTTTGGGAAAGATGAGTAGTATTTTTAACATGCCAATTATGGATTTCATGTGACTACCTCTGAAGTTTTGTTGTAGAGATAACCCTTTAGATATTGAAACTTAAACTGATGCTTTGAATCACACTGATTAATCATGTTTGGTAATAAATCAGGCATTCATTTGGGCATATTTGTTACTTTCAAAATTGAAGCCCTATTCCTGCAATTGCTTGAATGCATGTGGATCTGATTGCAGGATTTGAGCCTACGTACGTGAGACTAAGCGCCTCCTGCAAGAAATCACCTTCAGCGTTCATTAACTTCAGTGGAAATTGAAGGTGTTCGCTGCTTTGCATAATCACATCTGAGGCCGGAGTAACACTAGAAATTTTTGCATGTAGAGTAATGCCACTTCTGCCAGTACTGCTTATTTTTTGCAGAGACTGGTATTGGCTATATTGGCAAAAGCACTTTTTTGTCTATATAAACTGCATCTCCACTAAGAGGGTTTGCTGGTATAGCTTTATGTATAGACAAGGCCTCAGAAAGCTGAGAATGGCTTTCATTTTGTAGATTCTAATGGATAACATGAGTATTTTAACTAGATATGCTTCATCAGGTGGCTTTAACTACTGTCCAAATACACAAAAATAGATAGAAATTATGTTTAATGTTTGGAAGTCTGTTAACATTGTAAATATTTTTATTTTTCTCCTATTTTAGCCAGACAGTGAAATTTCCACTACAGCAGATGATTATAGTTCTGAGGTAAGAATGAAGTAACATTTTACATTTTTAATATGTCACATTTAAACATTGTGGAATAGTTTTAAATATTTTATTTGTTTAAAAAAAGAGAAAGGAAGTATTAGTTTGAAAATGTTATAAATAACATGAAAATATAACTTTTTTTTAAGCAGTCACAATTAAACAAGCAGCATGCCAGATAAATAACAGGATAAATACTATACCTAATAAAGTAGTAGGTTTGTAAGCCAATGTAATGGTTTCTTCACTACAACTGCACTTTAATGGTACTGTTCAGAGTTCTGGTTATGCAACCATTTCCCTATGTTAATTTTCTGTGGAGAATTAAATGCCAAGTTGAGTGATTATCTTTAACTTGTAAGTAAAATGAAAACTACTTGTTCAGAAAATTAGTTAATTATAGAAAGGAATACCTTGAAATAGTTTGATCCTGTTCACACTGAAGTCATTGTCATCTTGCCATTGAGAGCAGGATTAGGCCCTTAGAGCATTATTAATAATTAACTTCATGTCCATATGCTATTAATTTTCTTATCTCTTGAGGATTCCTCAAAAACTATGATAGTTTCTTTAATCAATTGTTAGAGTTTATAATTAAATGTGTTACTTTGTATTTATGGTGAGCCCTGTAAGATATAGTATTATCCCTACCAATTCCCAACAATTTCCAGCTCTAACTTTCTCAGTTAACACAAGTAGAAAAATTGTAATATTGTCAATTTAAGAACAATAAATTTGATTCGATATAACACGTGCTGGCCAATTTATTACACAGACAAAAGCTATGTTAAAATATGATTAAGGTTGCAAAACCAGTCTCTGAAAAGTTAGAAAATGCCAGACTATAGGGTGCCTGAACAACCTTAATTTGGGCCCCCTGTGCATATGCATTATGATAGTCTTTAATTACATGCTCGCATACAGTCTTTTCCCAGGACCCCTGCCTCATTCAGTGCTCATTAAATCAGCAGCTATTCAATATTTTGTTTTATCTTAATTGTTCAATGCTTTATTGTCTTATTTATTGCACACAATTCAAACCCTGCTCTGAATACAGTTATTAATTTCCTCAGGGGCTGTTCCATGGCACTCATCACTATAGTATTTGAGTGCTTCACAGACATTAATTAACTTATCTTAACAACATTGCTGTTAGGTGAGAGGCTATTATTATTCCCATTTTACAGATGGGGAATTCAGGAACAGAGAGATTAAAGTAAAAAGTGTCCACTGATTTTAGGTGCTCAGTCTGAAATGCCTACAGCCTGATTTTTTCAGTGTACTTAGCTTCATATAGCACTTTATATGTTGATGGCCCTTCTCCCACTGACTTCAGTTTGCTGATGTGAGTGTACAGCACTTCTGCAAATCAGATTATGGGTCTCAAGTTGGGTACATAGAAAATGAGGAACATACAGTTAGGGTATATCTTCACTGCAGAGTTAACTCTGCAGTGATCTTCACTTGAGTTACTCCTCTTGAGTTATCCTAGCTTGAGTGAAAGAGACCACACTGTGAAATAACACTCAAACTACTGTATCCACACCGATGCTGCACTCACTTGTGTGTGGCACTCAGACTTCTGGAGATATATCCCATAGTTCTTTGCACTGCAGTAAGCTGAGCCACTCTATGAATTCTTTCCCAGTGATTTGTGAGAGAACTTCTCCATCCTTTCTGGGGATCCAGAGGGAATTGTGGGAAGGCATTGGAGGACCAGCAGTGCTCGAATGGAGCTAGCCTGCATCTATACTAGTGGTTGTGCTAGGTAACTTAAACTTTAGCTTATATCCCCTGCCAGGCCAGCCAACTCAAGTTAAAAGCACAACCACACTCAAGGTAAGGGATTTTGTGTGTGGATGGGACTCAAGCTGGCGGCAGTACTTGAGTTATAACTCAGGTTAACTTTGCTGTGAAGGCAAGCCCTTAGTGAAAAGTTTGGTTTAATTGACTTGCGTAGCATCACATAGGAGCTCTTTAGCAACCTTAATGTTCTCTTAACGTGCAAATAACTCTGCGGGCCGCGTGTTTGAGACCCCTGGGCTAGAGCATGCTGAATGCGATGGAGTTTTGCAGATTTTATTTTAGCTGTACAGTTCTAAAAAGCCTCCACTGAACATGTGCAAGTTGAGATTTTAAAAAGCTTATAACATTTGGCCAGATTTTCATGGGAATAGCAAAAGGTACATCCCTGCCACAAAAGCCACCCTCCTGCCAAATGTCAAGTCCCTCCTCCAAAATATGGGGCGTTCAAGATTCTCAATGGAACCATAGTAAGGATTTTTTAACATGACAAAACACTATATCTTTCCCTAAATTCCTTCTCTGAGATGGCTGAACTGTTTTGACTGAAACGTTCCAAAAAAATTCAGCCTGCAGCCGGCACCCTGGCAGGGCCGGATTAACTCTCCTGTGGGCCCAAGGCTATTAGATTTTGTGGGGCCCCTGTATACAATTCTTTTTCCTAATTTAAAACAAAATGATCACAATTATGACATCGAGGCTATTACAGGTCTGTCTCATCTTACGCTGAAAACCGCGTATAGTCAAAATTACATCGAGTGTAATGGCGGGCGGAATCGCCCGCACTACAGAAACAGTATTTAAATTGTTATTTTTCTCTTTTTTGTTTTTGCCGACCGCATAAAGGTGAAATCGCACGTTAGATGCGACAGACCTGTAGCTCTATACTAAACTTGCCTTTTAATTAACATAAAGCCGTTATGTGGTTACATTTCAGTCTTAAAATATGTAGAATATAGTTAAATTAATTCAAAATAGCCTAATTCTTACCTTAGAACAGCTGTTAGGTTAGTTTCTTTCTGGGAGGGAGTTTGGGTGCAGAGGGGGCTCCAGGCTGGGGCAGAGTGTTGGGGTGCAAGAGAGGGTGAGGGGTGCGGGCTCTGAGAAGGAGTTTGGTGCAGGAGGGGATTTTGACCTGGGGCAGGGGGTTGGAATGCAGGAGGGGGTGTGGGCTCTGGGAGGGAATTTGGGTGCAGGAAGAGATTCTGACCTGGGGCAGGGGGTTGGGGTGCAGGCTCCGACCAGGAGGCACTAAGCACAGGTGGCTCCTGGACAGCGGCGCAGCAGGGCTCAGGCAGGCTTCCTGCCTGCATGCTATGGCCCCACGCTGTTCCCGGAAGTGGCCGGCTGCTGGCACAACTGTGCACACCCCTGCAGCACCCATTGGCCGGGAACCGGACTTGTGGGGACGGTGCTGGGAGCAGGGGCAGCGTGCGGGGCTGCAGAGAGGTGCCAGCAGCCCACCGCTTCTGGGAGCAGTGTGGGGCCATGGCATGCAGCCAGCCTGCCTGAGCGCTGCTGTGCCGGGGCACTTCTTAGCCTGGGGCCCTGGGCTGCAGCCCCTAAAGCCCCTGCGTTAATCCGGCCCTGCACCTGGAATGGAAGATTTGAGCCCAAATGGTTAAAGTTTTGCAATGTTAGGTAACTGAAAGCAGGATCTGATAGTGGGAAATGTCAGGCAACCTGGCATATGTGGTGCTGCCAGCTCCGCTTATAATATTACTTCTGCTGGGTAACCAGTGGCTCCTGTTCCTCTCTACCTGAAGGAAATCCAGATTATATGCTCTGATTAGAGATTTCATATCTCATATACCTGGGCACAGCACACTTCTTGTTATATGTTTTGGTGAAGGGTGAGAGGTAGGAGAAAATTAAAAGACTCATCAGGAGCTCTGTGTGTGTGTTGAGGAAAGGAGACAACTCACACACAGTTTACCATTAAAAAGGAAACAAATACAGTTCCGTGCACAGAACTGACTTTACTATGGTATTTTTATGTTTAGAATGTATACCACAGTGAGAGATTTGTACCACACCCATTGTACATGAAGAGCCAGCCTTCAATGCCTCAGAAGCCCAGAGCGGTATGACATGCTCTGACATATGCACAACTGAGAGCCATACAAAAGTATAACCAAAACCTCTAGTCTGATGTAAGAAGCAGCTATTGCAGAAAGTGAGAGCAAAAATCCCAAGAAAACATGCAAGTCCTGAGAGATTGAGAAAGAGTACATGAAGGACATTGATGTAATGTCTCATGATAATTATGGATGAGCATGGGTTAGTTTTTTAATATTTAGACTATGGTAGCATCCCCCTGTAGAAGGATAGGTGAAGACACAATTCCTGAGCTGAAGAGTTTAGCCCAGCACCTTGTGGGTCTGTACTCTTTTTTTGGTATTCAAAAGGTTCTCCTTAGTATCTACAGTTAATGTTAGAGATTTTAATAGAAGTATTTTAAATGCCAAAGACCACAGAAGACTAATATTGTAGAATTGTAACCAGATCTCGTTCTGAACTCTACTTTAAAAAAAATCCCATTTTTCAGCCTCTTTGGAAACGAAAATGCAAAAAAAAACTATGTATGAACTCATGCTTTTCTTGGAACTCTTGTTCTCTTTCCTGTGAGAGGAACCCCCTCCCTTTTCTCATGAAGTAATAATTTTGTTCCAGAACATAGGTAGACAGTGAGAAACTTGTGCATGCAGTTCAAATGTTGGTTGGCTTGCAAAATCGAGCAATGATTGTTAAGATGTAGGGTGTGCAGCTTTTCCGTACATTCCTTTTAATTGTTAAAAGTCAGTGAAGTTTTTCACTGTCTGCAGTGAGATCTTGGAACCAGTGTACATGTGTCTTAGGAACTGCATTGAGTTGTCATCAAGCATATACACCTCTACCCTGATATAACGCTGTCCTCGGGAGCCAAGAAATCTTACCGCGTTATAGGTGAAACCGCGTTATATCGAACTTGCTTTGATCTGCCGGAGCGCGCAGCCCTCCCCCCCCCCTCCCCCCCGGAGCGCTTCTTTACCGCATTATATCCAAATTTGTGTTATATCGGGTCGCGTTATATCAGGGTAGAGGTGTATTCAGGTCAGCCATAATAACACTTTTAGTAATAAATATGTTTCATTTACGTTAATGAACAACTGCAGCCATCTGTAACATTGAGAATTTTGAAAGGTGAGAGAAAATTAAATTCTGTATGCCATAGCATAGACTGGACAAATTTTGTATGGAATCGGAGACTGAATCTTGAACTCAGTTTTGTTTCAGGCATGTAGCGCCTTACGTTTGGAAATGCTAAACACCTACAATTTAATTTGAAGTTGGTGGGAGCCAGGGGTGCTTGGTATGGTGATGAGCTTAGTAGTGGTACGCATCTTATTCTTTGCTTCCCCTCTTTCTTCTCATTATTTAAAGAGGCTTTCCTTCATTTTTTAAAAAAGTTTATTTAAACTTTTTCAGTCAGAAATAATGCTAAAAAAGTAGTAGTTATGCTTTCAATTGGAATATTTGTAACTAGTATTATTTAAAAGTTGTTTGTTTTATTATAGCTGGCAAAGTGAGCAATATGTTTCTTGTTTGTTAGCTAATTCTCTTGGGGAACTGGATAAAGTCCAGTGACAAATAAATATATCCCTCTTTGAGGGACATTGCTCATAATGGCTGCGTCTAATGATAGCGTACAGTTTCCTAAGCAAAGTTGGGGGAAACAGTAACTGCAGATATCAGCATTCTTGTCTTACAGGAATTTTATTATTATAAATGAAGTCTTCTCTTTCTTTCAGTCTCCTGTACAAATCCACAGTTGTGGACATGGTAACCAAATCCAAAATATGGATATATACAGAATATGCTGTTTGTAACAAATTACTTATTTTAAGCTAGCATGAGACCTTATGTAGCCTTTAGAATTAAATAATGGTGATGATTAGTAATCTAGTCAGGGTTACAGTTCAAATTCAAGACTTAAGGGGAAGTTGAGCTTTTCCCAGTAGCAAGCACTGTTTTTTACTTTTCTTGATGCTGCTTCTCCGTAGGTCCAAATATAAACTTTTATTCCATACTTCTACAAGAAGTACTAAAAGACAGTAGCCAAAACTTCTTTTTCTTTTTTTCAAACCCTAAGGAATATTGTTAATCACTGTTAGGAAGATGAAGAAAATAAGTTTGTTATTGGAAAAACTAATTACATTGTAAACGGTAGTCTTTAACCTTAAAATGAAGAAATTTTTCTAATGCACTATATAATGGAAAAATAAATTAAGTAACACAGCCATCACATATTTTTAAAAATCACTGTTAAAGTCTCTGTAGATTTGAAAGGTTGTGCATCTGTTATTGTTAGGCTTAAGTCTTTATTCTAATTGTTTATATGAAACGAACAGGAAATATCTTCTGCCTAGCCACAGTTTAAAAATAAGAATGAATGGAAATAGGTTTTGCCAAGGTGATCTTATTATAGTGCTAGAATCTTAGATAAATTCTTTGTAGTAATCAGACTAAAACTTATTGGAGTGCTCAATATGTTGTGATGTTGCTATAATATGTGACAACTAAAAAGCACTAAATTATAAGAGTGCAAAAGCTGAGGATTCAGCACTTTGTGTATATTTTCAGAATCAAAGTGTTTTCTCATTTAGTTTAAAAGAGGGACCCATTAAAAGAGACCATTAGCAGTTAGCAACATTGCAGGCTGCAAGCAATGTCGTCTGCCAGTATTGATATTATAAACCTCTGTGTTCATGGAATAATAATTGGCAATAAAACTGAAATAATTCCTGAATAAAATGTATATCTTAATCCTCACATTGGAATAAAGAACTATTTAAAATAAATAAATATGAGTTCTTTTAAAGATGTGGAATAAAAATACATTACCCATTCCAGGTGCTTTTATAGAAACTCATATATAATGAAATTAAGGGCTTTGTTGTTTTTTTGTTTTCTGACCTGAAAGTTTCTGTCAGTCAATAATATGCTATTCTTTTATATATTAAAATTTGTCCTACATTGCCAATGCTTTGACATGTAAACATGATAATCTATATTGGAGAGTAATTTTTTAATTTCTAAACAAATCTTTCTAATAGCATTGAAATAGCTCCATATAGAAGATTGATGCTACAGTTTGTGTGGTAGCATGTCAGGGATTCCGAGGTTTATAGGATCTAAAATCTTCTTTATGGAGCTTGATGGTGATAGCTATACTGTACATTAAAGTGCAATGGCTCAAAACATTTGTGCTGACCCCTTGTGGCAGTAGTCATGAATCACTATATTCAGTGGTGCTGCTTGGTTAGTTTTGTGATATTTAAGTCTGCTTTTGCTTAAATATGCATTGTGTTTTCTAAAACAATATAAACTAAAGTATAAATTAAAGCACATTTGCCTTTACACAATAGATTATAAACAATTTAAAAGAGATTTTATGTTTGGGGAATATTTCTTGTGAAAATATTAAGATAATAATGAAAACAGGAAAACTTTAAAAGTAGAAATTAAATTGTAAGATTCCAAATCAATAATCAATGATATATATGGACTTAGATGCCAGTGTTGTAGGGAGCTCTGTGTAGGCAACCCAGTATGCCCACATGGAAACCCATTGAAATCAATGAGCCTTGCACAGAGGTCCACAAGCATTGAATCGTTTGCAGGATTGTGGCCTTCAAAATTACAAATGAATTTATAATCTATTTTAAAACAAGATATTTCAAAATCAGTGTTTGCACATTCCTGTAATCGTCTGCCAGCTTTCCTACAGGCAGTACTTTTCCATGTCTAAAATATGCCTGTTTGGCACCCACCAGATCTCTCCAGCTTCTATACTTCATTGTGCTCAGTCTACACTTTGGAATACCAAATGAAATTTATTAAAAACGTTGTTAGATTTCACCTTGCACCATGCCAAAAGAGAAAAAGTATAATAGATTCCACAGAGAATTGGATGGGAGAAGTACAGAGATTATACACAACACCAGAGGACCACTGTGGGCAATCCAACAGATGTGGCGTATAACTCTTCGGTAGCCAGTGTTTTTATTTATCAATTTAAGAGCCAATAGAAATTGGAGTACATAAAGGAAAAAAGAAAAGTAGCATTTTGTTTTGTTTACATTCATGTTTTGTTCCTACTAATCTGTTATTATTGTGATAGGACCAGAAGCCCAAATCTGGTCTAAGGCCTCATGGTAGTAGCTACAGTGCAAACGCTGGGTGAATGTAGTGGCAGTCAGTTGCCCTGCAGAGTTAAGAGTACCAGCTGTGCCCATATGGGGGCAGAGGAGTTTATTGGGATCCCCTGATTTTTACAGTATTTTACAGTATTCATTCCCTCTCAAACTTAGACTATGTTTTGGTGACCTTACTTATTGTAGAGGAGGTCTGGACTTGACTCCCCCCAAAGCGAGTCAGCACCTCTGTGTCTCTACCAAAATGTCATTCAGGAGTGAGGCATTGTTCTTTTTGATACCCTACTGCTTTAATCAAACTTGGGGGTCAGACTTTGATCCCTTGCATACCAGTGCATTTTGATGTTAGACTTTAGGGTTTGCACAGACATGATGCCCTCATATTGTAAATAAGCCCTGCCCTGCCTAGACAATTCCTAAGCAGATTTCCATACTGCTTTTTTACTTAAACGTTGATTTTATACTGCTTTTTTACTTAAACGCTACAGTGATGATGTTGGATGGAACTGAAATTCTATAAATATACAGTAGCTCCCCTTCTCCAAAATCCTCACTCCTACTTCCGATTCTTATGTGGAGAGGAGCTCTGAGAGGAATGTGGCAGTTTTTTGTTACACCATTTTACACATGGGTCAAAGGACCTGCTGAGTAAAAGCCCTGTGTATTTTTGTGTTTGTTTCTTACAATTTTCTTGTTGATCTGTAAGTATTGTTTTTGGGTTGCACTTAAAATTTTGGAGTCTCTTTATTATTGGCTTATGTGGTCTCTAGAGCCAAAATTCTCATGGACACTGCACCATGTGACAGCAGCAGGTAAGTGAAAGGGAAGAAATAATTTTCAGATATTTTATTTGAAATCCAGTCTCTTGTACATTTTTCAATGTAAGAAATTATTTCAGATTACAAGAATACGATATAATAACTCTGGCTCCAGGGGAGAGTGATTAGTAATGGCAAATTATGAAGTGCACACCTTAAAAAAATGGATGAGGAGAGGAGTTTAGTAATTTAAGGTACTCTTTACTGAGCTTCTCTCTTCACCATTTTTAAATGTGTGTACTCAAAATATTTTGTGTTTAAAATGTATTATTTGTTCAGTCTGCTCATACTGTATGTTCTGTTACTGATTTTTAATATTATAACATTTTAAATGTGAAGCTTTCAATCTGAATTTCCTTGTTTTCTTTATCAGAATTCTAATGCAGTTTATATCTTAAAGACATCAGCCCAGGTTTAATTAATCTGAGAAGCTCTAAATTACAAAATAATAACCCTTGCTACTTTTGATACAATTAGATATATCTGAATTGTGCAAAACAATCAGATTCTGGAACAGTATATACTAACTGTGTGCATTTCAAATGAAGTGATTGTTCTCTGCTCACAAGGTTTTGTCTACAAAAATAATCAGATACATCTCAAATGAAAGGAAGCTAGAATTTAAGCTGCATCTTAAATTATAATGTGTCTAGAAATTGTCTTTATACAGGTAAATGGTTGCAGTTTTGTGACAAGAACATCTATACCAGCAGACTTAATCAGGGTATAGTATTACAAATTAAATCATATTACTAATGTCGGGTACTAAAAACCTTAAGCAATTTGTATAGTAATATTCTGGTTGAACAAAACTACCTGGCTTACTAACAAAAATTCTGTGGTATACTATGTTATCTAGCTTTGTTGTTGTTTCATGAAATCTTAATATGTATAATGTTGCCTCTTTTAAACTTTAGGAAAAACAAAAAATACTCCTTCTAGTATAAAGCTTAGCCTTTTAATACAGAATTCACAGAAGTACTGTATGTCAGTGCTCTTGAGGTGTAAATTATGCCAACAAGGCAGGTTACCATGGCAATAAGCTCCTAAATGCTATGTTATATTTTAATGTTCTAACGTGGTATTTGATAGAGAATTCAAAATTTGACTCTGCTCACCTTGAGGAAACATGTAAGTGTTGGGTTGTTAAGGAACTTGGATTGATTTAGGAAGAAGAATTTGGAGTTGGAGAGACTTATTCTGAGCATGAAATGCAGCACTCTCAGACACGACTACAGATGATGGAGAATGAATTGGCTGGGAAACAACAAGAGATTGAAGAGCTAAACAGAGAACTAGAAGAAATGAGGGCAGCATATGGTACAGAAGGATTGCAACAGGTATAATTACCTTATGTTGCTTTCTGTTTACTACTTGGTTACACACAAAAATGCTGAGTGTCACCTGGAAGTGTTTATGGTTAAAGGGAGCCAGTCAGAGAATGTGGAATACAGAATTTTGTTTAGTTCCAAAGAGAATGAGGTTTCATCAGCATGTATCATCTTTACTTGAAAGGAAGTTCCAGTGTGTTTCACTTTTCTTTTTATTCTCCGGCCAACATTTTCACTCGGTGCTTAGCTGTTGCAGTGCTTGCCTTATGGTTGGAAGAGTGGATACATGGGCTTCCTCAAGACAAGCTCTAATTCTTCCTCATTAATTGTCCAATGGCAGTACACAGTTCTTTCCCCCTTGCTCCTCAGAGACCAAGCAGAGTATCAAGTTCCACCTACCAAAGAAGTGAGATTCCTGAGGTAGCTACTTAACCAGGAGGTCATTTGTCTGTCAGAGTTTGCAGACAGGCATACAAGCCCTGATGTAAGCAGGTGGTACTCCTATTAAAGTTGTTAGGTTTGGACCATTGGTGAAATTCAAGGCATAGTTTTATTTTTCATGGTCTGTATTTCATTTCACATTTGTCTCTCTTTTCTTTGACCTTTTGTTGATTTGTATACTGCACATGTGCTCATATGTTTTGCTTTGTTTTATAAGTTTCTACTGTAGATAGAATTTTGTTGTTGGATCATGGTTTACAAAACGTGTTTTAAACTAAGTAGTCTTAATTGTATTCATCCCTCTGGGATTCTTTTGTTTATTTTTGAAAGATTTCCTTTTATTTTAGCGAATCTATAAAAAGGGATATATAATTTTCTGGTGAAAAGTGGATATCCTTCTAAGTAGCATTCCCTATAAATAAAAAAAGGGATAGGTTATCACTGTTTTGTCTCTCAGTGCATATGAATGATTTGAAAGACCACTTATCTTCCATGGTGCTGATACATTTTAATTCATGCTTAGTTCCTATTTACTGTATCTTGTACCATTTGTGCTTGATGGATTTTACAAGAGTTATAATTTCTTCTGTTTAGTTGCTGCCAACACTGTGCTTTTCAGTGAAAGAAAAGATAGTGAACATATATAATTTTAAGTTTATAAGACAGTTGTAACTCTGGTTTGTTTGTTTTTGTTTGTTTTTTAAGATACAGTATCCTTTTTATGTGATATCCTTAAGTTTGTAGCACAATAATTCTTATGAACGTTTTTCAGTCACACTAAATTATATTTACTGTAGCTTTGTAGTATGCATTATATCTTAATTGAAAAATAGTTTCAACAGATACTTTCCTTAACTCCCGTAAAAGCCTTTTATTTTCCTAACCTTCTAAAAAAATCAGTTTGAATATATCTGTGTCTGTTTTAATTTCAACTGCCAGTCATGTTTTTTTTACTATTCAAGAAAAGACAAATTGAATAAACAAAAACTAATTTAAAAACAGATTGGATAATCGTATGAATGTCCTTAAGAATAAATTTTGTTCATTTAATTTTTCTGAACATACTTTCTGGGCATATGTATGTATAGGGGCCTACCAAATTCACGATCCGGTTTGGTCAATTTCATGGTCACAGGATTTTTAAAATTGTAAATTTCGTGTTTTCAGCTATTTAAATGTGAAATTTTACAGTGTTGTCATTGTAAGGATCCTGACCCAAAAAGGAGTTGTGGAGGGATAGCAAAGTTATTATGGTGGGGTTGCGGTACCTCAACCCTTACTTCTGCACTGCTTCTGGTGGCGGCGCTGCCTTCAGAGCTGGGCAGCTGGAAAGCGGCGACTGCTGGTCAGGAGCCCAGGAAGAGCTGCTGTAAGCAGCAGCGCAGAAGTAAGGATGGAATGGTATGGTATTGTCACCGTTACTTCTGTGCTGCTGCCTGCAGAGCTGGGCCCTCAGTCAGCAGCCGCCACTCTTCGGCCATCCAGCTCTGAAGGCACATCGCAGAAGTAAGGGTGGCATGGTATGGTATTGCCACCCTTATTTCTGTGCTGTTGCTGGCAGGCAGCTGCCTTCAGAGCTGGGCATGTGGCCAACAGCCGCCACTGTCTGGCCACCCAGCTCTGAAGACAATGCAGAAGTAAGGGTGGCAATACCGCAACCCCTCTGCAACTGCCTTTTGGGTCAGGATCCCCAATTTAAGAAACACTGGTCTCCCCTGTGAAATCTGTATAGTATAGGGTAAAAGCACACAAAAGACCAGATTTCATGGGAAGAGACCAGATTTCACGGTCCATGACGTGTTTTTCATGGCCATGAATTTGGTAGGATCCTATGTATGTACAAGGGCTTGGCATATATAACTGCCCAATTTATGCCTGTATATGTATTAAGATGGTTGTCCAGCAATTGCATCATCCAGGAAAGTGAAGGTGTAAAAACAAACAACTATTTTAGGACTTAATCTATCAAAATGGGATTTGAGGGCACTTAGCAAGATCAGGCCCTTAGTAGATTCATCCTTTTTTTCAAAGCAATCAAGGATGATATAAACAGAATTCAGTTCTCTCAAACTGCTCATAGAGAGTAGGTCTGTGTGTTTAAAAAAAACCACTTGCTTTCCTATCAGTACTGAATAATATGCCTTTTAACTATGAATTAAACCTCAGCTAAAAAATTTGAGAACAATTCAAAAGCATCATGTGGTAGTACTAAACTTTTCCTTCAGTGCACACAGGTGAATGTCTAGCATTATAAGAAAAGTGTTCCATGTAGACACTTCCATTGACTTTCTGATGTTAGTTTTCTAAGTTTAATGAAAAGCCAGAAACTAACACTTCATTTTGATTTTCTTTGTAAAAATAATTTTAAAATTCAGTCAACCTGGGGGACAAAATGGCTGCTGGTTTTCGTACAACTGGTAGGTGCTGTGCTCACTTTACCATTGACTTAAGTGGCTGCAAAGCCATTGAAGTCAGTGGAGTGAACATCTCCCTGTATGAACTGTAGGTGCTTTTTATTCTTTAGAAGAGCATAGAAAATTTAAATTTACAGTATAATATATGAGCAGATTAATGATGTAAGAACATGTATATTGACTGACAGATTATGTACATTTTAACGCTTCTGCTGGCTGTAGAAAAAAGAGTTTCACTAAATGAAGTAATTTTCAAGTAAACCACAAGAAATTTAATTTTTTTAAAGAAAATTAGTGTCAGTTAATAATAATGTACAATTCATGGTTTACAGAATTTAATAAAATATATGACAAAGCCCTGGCTGGGATGATTTAGTTGGGGATTGGTCCTGCTTTGAGCAGGGGTTTGGACTAGATCAGGGGTCGGCAACCTACGGCACGCGTGCCAAACGTGGCACGCGAGCCGATTTTGGGTGGCACGCCGCTGCCTGCCGCAGTCCCAGCCCCCAGCCCCACTCAGCCCCCCCGCCCACCGCTCTCCCCTGCCGGGGCAGGAGGCAGAAGCTTGGTCCTGCGGCAGCCAAGCTCCCCCCTCCCCCGCTTCTTCCCCCAGCGTGGTGCTTTCCTGCCCCTCCTCCTCCCTCCCCACAATCAGAAACGGGGGCGGAGCCGAGCCGCAGCGTGCTCGCTGCTCCGTAGAGGAGACAGAGAAGAGGTAGGGACGGGGCCTTGGGGAAGCGGGTGGAACAGGGCATATCCCTTCCAGCCCCCTGCCATGAGCTGCTCAGGGCAGGGAGCTGGGAGCNCCCCCCAGCCTTCTGCCCTGCACCCCCACAGCCCTCATCCCTCTGCCCTGCCCTCTCCCTCCCCCCCCCAGGTCTGGGGTCCCAACTGCCAGCCCCATGCCAGCCNTCTGTCCTGAACCCCCACACACACCCAGCCCTCTGCCCTGCACCTCCACACACCCCCAGCCGTCTGCCCTCACCCCTGAACCACCCACACACCCAGCCTTCTGCCCTGCACCTCCACACACACCCAGCCCTCTGCCCTGCACCCCCCCAGCCCGCCTCCCCCCGCCCTGCCCTCTCCCTCCCCCCCCCAGGTCTGGGGTCCCAACTGCCCGCCCCATGCCAGCCGGCGTCCCGGCCACAGGCCGCGCTCAACCACCTGCAGGCCTAGGTGAACAGAACCCCAGGCTGGCAGCTTAAGATCAGCATTTTAATTTAATTTTAAATGAAGCTTCTTAAACATTTTAAAAACCTTATTTACTTTACATACAACAATAGTTTAGTTATATAATATAGACTTATAGAGAGAGACCGAAAAAACGTTAAAATGTATTACCGGCACGTGAAACCTTAAATTAGAGTGAATAAATGGAGACTCGGCACACCACTTCTGAAAGGTTGCCTACCCCTGGACTAGATGACCTTCTGATGTCCCTTCCAACCCTGATATTCTATGATTCTATGTTGCTGAAAGATACTTATAACACTTCTGAAGGAATTTATTTCCATCAACAATACTTTTGTCCTTTTTCCTTTCTTTATTACAAGTGTCCATCTAAGCTTCTCTCTGCTATATACCATATATCAGTCTTGAATGTTTAATCTGATTTCCTCATTATCTCATGAAGTCCCAATTTATTGCATGTTCCATACTGATGTCAAAGAATGTTTTAGAGAACTTCTGGTTTAACGTAGTTTCAGATTCTAATGCTGATAAATTTAATCAAGATGCAATACCTTGTCAATATAAAGTCAAGATTACATTCTTCAGTTAAGTATCTTATGGGGGGGTTTGGGAAATTGTGTCAAAATTGCTTAAGGAAGAAAGCAATATCCTGTGTCTGAATAGTTTTAAATACTTATGGTATAAAAGTTATTGCTAAAATATTAATGCTACTGTAGGTGTTTGTAAACACTTTTGAGTAGAGATGTCATGCATTAAATACATTTTACTTTTTTACTCCCATTTTATGAGAATAATTTAGTATGTTTTTGGTGATGTTTTGACTCGCACTAATTGCACTAACTTAACCTTCCATAGCTTCAAGAATTTGAGGCTGCTATCAAACAAAGAGATGATATTATCACACAGCTTACTACTAATCTACAGCAAGCACGGAAAGAAAAGGATGAAACACTGAGGGAATTTTTAGAGCTTACTGAACAAAGCCAGAAACTGCAAATTCAGTTTCAGCATGTAAGTTTTATTGCTAACAATATTTCATCAGGTTTGATGAAAGAGGGTCAATTTGGATAACAAAATCCATGAAGTATTACTTCCTTTAGAAACAAAATCAGTGTTCTTTCATGTAAACTTTTGAAAATTTGGACCCAAGAGTAGGGATCTACAGTGATTAAAAGAGTATTTGCCAACAGTTACCACATTGTAGTATCTGGAATATTGCACTCATTTCCTATAATACAATAGGAGATAATGTGGTTTCACTTCTATCGCGCGATAGTAACTGTTGGTAAATACTGGCTTTCTAATGGCAACCACTGTAGAAAGGAAAACTTACCTGTAATAACTGTTCTCAAAAGATTAGGGGTCAAATCCTGGCATCTTTGAAATCAATGGCAAAACTCCCATTGACTTCATTGGATTCAGGATTTCACCCTACAGTCTTATTAGAGGCTTAGTCACACCCCTACTTTCTCTGCTGGGGTTGTAGATTATTCCATTGTTCCTTTTTGTTACGTATTTTTATATTAATTTGTTCAAAAAGGAACTGATGATTGAGTATAATGGTAGCCACAGAGGCTTCATCATTATTCATTTGTGCTGCAGTTAAATGTTTTAGTATTTTGAGCTGTTGAACACTCAAAGGTAACTTCCACAAGCTTCGAGCATGGCATTGTGAATCTACAGTATTTCACATACTGATTTCTGAGAATTAACAATTACAGGTGCAAGGCATATTATCACTTCAAAGTGACTTCCTAATATACTGCTGCCCTGTGCTAGTTGGCCATAAAACATATTTTGAGATATGCCCGCAAATGAACAACAGATATATGGGATGGATTTAAGCAGCAGGCCACAATGGTATTAATTTTACACAGTGAAGAGGGATTTTATGCCTACCCACCACTCTCACATACCAGGTGTTTAATTGGTTGCAATGCAGAGTTACAGGATTCCCACCATATAACCCAGGGGTAGGCAACCTGCGGCACGCGAGCTGATTTTTAGTGGCACTCACACTGCCTGGGTCCTGGCCACTGGTCCGGGGGGGCTCTGCATTTTAATTTAATTTTAAATGAAGCTTCTTAAACATTTTAAAAACTTTATTTACTTTACATACAACAATAGTTTAGTTATATATTATAGACTTATAGAAAGACCTTCTAAAAACGTTAAAATGTATTACTGGCACGCGAAACCTTAACTTAGAGTGAATAAATGAAGATTCGGCAAACCACTTCTGAAAGGTTGCCGACCCCTGATATAACCAGTAGTTCAGGCCTACCCTTAGGATTCAGTTTGCTTTTAAATCCTCTCTGCATCCCCCTGAGTGAAGAGGGCAGAGATTACCAAGAAGGAACCTCAATCTGAAAATCTTTCAGGTCTCCCCTTCTCCTATAGGCCCAAGGTCTACCAATGAAATCCTGAATTTCATTTACCTGTGGGAGCTGGCCCTTTTAACCTTTATTTGCACAGGCCACATGTTGTGACAAGCTAAACAGTCATTCCTTTCCTAATATTAAACTTTAAAGTCTATTGCATACAACCCAACTGTGCCTCCATGATGCTGCAAGGAAAGTGAAAAAAACCCACTAGACATAGGCTAATTTGATCCAATGGAAAAAATTCCTTCACGATCCCAAAACAGGTGATCAGTGACACATGCAACATCCTAAAAAACACACTACACTACAACTAAGAGGATGGGGAAGGGCAGGGCAACTAACAGGAACAAGAGGCTGTTGAAAAGTCCAGGAGAGTATAAATATGGGTGAGAGGGCACACAAGAGCCAATCAGCTAGCCAGATCACTCATCCCCAGCCAATGGGAAGGCAGTCGACTTGAGATGGAGGGGCAGCCACCCCTTTTACCACACAAGTATACTGGCATCGCCCATCCCTTCTGGGCCTTGTGTTGCATCCCCAGCAGTCGTTCAAGATCTCTCCCCTGATGACTGGGGCGGGAAGCAGCAGCAGTGTAATACTGAGCATGAAAAAATTATTTGCTGGCTATTCCAACATGATGAACACCATCCCCTTGCTACTAAAGGAGAAGACAATGTGACAAACAAATTTCAAACAATCTTTCCCTGCTTATAGATAAACTGAGCAAATGGGAGGATTGCTGGTTTAGAAAACTCTGACCTGCGTATGTTTTTTCTATGTGTAAGTTACAGGCAAGTGAAGCCTTAAGGAATACCAGCCATAGTAGTACAGCTGCGGATTTATTGCAAGCCAAACAACAGATCCTTACACATCAGCAACAGCTAGAAGAACAAGAATATCTACTGAAGAATTACCAAATAAAGAATAAAGAATTTGAAGTACAAATTACACTTCTGCAAGACCGAATCAGTGTCTATGAAATGGTAGGTTTCTTACTAGACTGATACCTGTTACTATTGACTTGATGTTAAAAGAACGAGGAGTACTTGTGGCACCTTAGAGACTAACAAATTTATCTGAGCATAAGCTTTCGTGGGCTACAGCCCACTTCATCGGATGCATCTGCTGTCCTGTACTGTGCTGTACTGAATCTGCATCCGATGAAGTGGGTTTTAGCCCACGAAAGCTTATGCTCAAATACATTTGTTAGTCTCTAAGGTGCCACAACTACTCCTCGTTCTTTTTGCTGATACAGACTAACACGGCTACCACTCTGAAACCTGACTTGATGTTGTTTTCCTAATTACAGTTCATTTGAAGTTATTTATAACTATAACACCAAATATGTGTGTGCAACTCCTCATTAGAGGCGGTGAAAATATTGGCTTCCTATATTCATTTTATAAAGAGAACTTGTTGTCTCTTTAAGACAAAGACTGTTACGTTTATTATATTAAATGTATATTGTATGCATAGTTTAGAAGTAAGTACTAGCTGAATTGCTTGGGTCTTGATTTTAGACTCCAGAAAAAATGTTCAAATAAACTTATAATTACAGCAGAAATACTTACAACAAGTGAATGAGAAAGGTAGAACTGGAATTAGAATGCTTATGTTAAATGCCAGTAACTTTGAAAGAAAATATAAAAACAGTTGTTTGAATAACTCTCTCGTCTTAAACAAGAAGTATTTTTATGCTTGATGGTATATCTTTTGTGTTTATTTAGTGTCCTTCATGGAAGACATCTCAAATCACTCCACAAAATTGAATGCCCTTTAAAGAAGCACCAGCCAAAACCTCTTGACTGTTCTACAGACATTTGAAATACATCCACTAAAAGAGTGCATATTTGGGCCTATTGATATATCTATTTGTATTCAGTGGCGTTTTCAAATGGCATAGTGTATACAGTATGAAAATTAATGGACCCTTGGTGCATACTGATACAATGCCCACTAAAATCAATGAAAAAACCTCCCATTGACTTCAGTGGTTGGTGAATCAGCCCCTAATGGTGGTGCTCAAAGTCAAACCTTCCCCTACATTGTAAATGTTATTCTTGTGTATATTTCCCTTTATAACTATTAATTTCTGAAGAAAAGTAGTTTGTATAGGAAACTAATTCTATAAGAATTGATTTCAACTAACTAAGCCAAACATTTTTGAAATGCAAGTGCAGCACTGGAAAAAATAAAGTGATCTTGAACCATAATTTATTCCCAATGCAGAGAAAATTATTGAAATTGAGTAGCAAATGGTTTAGATCTAATTTTAGAAATGGTTACAGTGTAACATGATGTTTTAAAGAAGAAATTTTAAGTATAATATTCAAAGGTTAAAAACATTCAAATATTGAGATGCCAAAAGTTAAAATATGGCATGTTTTTGCTTTTTAAAGGAGAAACACAAAAATGAAAGAGAAGATTTTAATAAAAAACTACAAGAAAAAGAAGCACTAATTGGAGAGCTGAAAGCAAAAATAATAGAAGAAGAAAAAAATGCATTTCAGGTGAAGGAAAAATTATCAGATGCCAATAAATCACTTGAGGAATTAAAAGAACAGATTGTACAAAAGAATCAAGAGGCAAATAATGTGAGACTACAACTGGCTAACTGCAAACAAAAAGAAAGACAATGTTCTGATGAAATAAAACAGTTAATGGGTACTGTGGAAGAATTACAGAAGCGATGCCATAAAGACAGCCAATTTGAAACTGACATTGTACAAAGAATGGAACTAGAAACACAAAGGAGACTGGCACAACTTCAGGCAGAATTAGATGAGATGTACGGGCAGCAGATTGTACAAATGAAGCAAGAGTTAATTAAGCAACATGCATTAGAAATTGAAGAACTTCTTGCCCAACAAAAAATAGAGCTGGAGAAAACTTTAAATCCATGTTCAAGTGATAATATTAATGAAGATCAAGTACATTTAATGAATATTGCAATTAATGAATTGAATATGAAATTGCAAGATGCTAATTATCAGAAGGAAAAAATTAAGCAAGATTTGTCAAAACAACTGGAAGAAATTTCAGCAGAAAAGTCTCTTCAACAAACACAAATTGAAGATCTTTTTCAAGAACTGATTTTTGCAAGAGAGCAGATTCAGAGAGCCAAGCAAACCATAATGGACAAAGAATGCAGATTAAATGAAGCAGATAAATACCAGGTTATGATTGAAGATCTGAAAGCTCAGCTTGCTTCTGCATCTGAGCTCAGGAAAGAGTTAGAATTAAAACACGAGGCAGAAGTCACAAATTATAAAATAAAACTTGAAATGCTAGAAAGAGAGAAGGATGAAGTTTTGGACAGAATGGCTGAATCTCAAGAAGCTGAATTAGAGAGACTGAGGACACATCTTCTGTTTAGTCATGAAGAAGAACTGTCCAAACTTAGAGAAGACTCACAACAAGAGCACATAATAAACATTGAAATTCTTAAAGATAACTTGGCCACACACTATAAACAGCAATTAGAAGGAGCACAAAATGAAATGAGTCAAAAGATAGAAGCCATGCAATTTGAAAAGGACAACTTAATAACAAAGCAAAGTCAGCTGCTGTTGGAGATTTCAAAGCTGAAAGATTTGCAGCAGTCTTTTGTAAATTCTAAATTGGAAGAAATGACTCTTCAAATACAGGAACTCCAAATGGAGATTGATGTTCTTAGGCAAGAAGAAAAAGAAAAGGGTACACTTGAACAAGAAGTTCAAGAGTTGCAACTTAAAACTGAATTGTTGGAGAAACAAATGAAAGAGAAAGAAGTTAGCCTTCAAGAAAAATGTACAGAGATTGAGACACAAAATAACCTTCTTAAAGATGAAAATAGAGCTTTAGAGGAAAAATTAAAACATATTTTGGTAAGTTCAGAAGAAAATTTGATTTTCACAGACAGTGTTAATTCTAAGTCAGAAGACCTTGACGTGCAAAAAAGAATAGAAAAGCTAATGGCTGAAAATGAGCAGCTTATAAAACAAGACATTGAACTCAAAGCAGAAATTGAGAGGCAAAAGAATACTTTTTCATTTGCTGAGAAAATTTTTGAAGCTAGTTATCAAGAGCTGCAGGAAGAATATGCTTGTCTTCTAAAGATAAAAGCTGATTTAGAAGAGAGCAAAAACAAAGAGGAAGCTGAATATAAAACCAAGCTTAAGGCTCTGACTGAAGAGCTTCATCATTTACAAAGCTGTGAACTGGTTGTATTGAAAACTAAAAGTTCAGTCTTTGAAGGCTCTAAAGAAGACAAAATATGCAGAGCAGAAACTTTTGAAGTTGAAGAAGTTGTTGAGAAAGATACTACAGAACTTATGGAAAAGCTTGAGGTAGCCCAGCGTGAAAAAGTGGAACTGTCCTTGAGACTTTCCGATCTTTCTGAACAATTAAAGTTAAAACATAGTGAAATTAGTCAATTAAGTGAAGAAGTTAAATCTTTAAAACAAGAGAAAGAACAAGTTATAGCAAGATGTAAAAAACTAGAAGTCATAATTAGCCGCAATCAGACAGAAAATGTTAACATTTTTGAACAGAAGACAAAATACTCTAAAGAAAAAGCTCAAGCAGATGCTATACCAGTGTCTGAAACTAGAAATCTAATATTTGATCCCAGCAATGAACTTGGTGAGGAAATAAAAGTAAGAGAAGATAATCTGAGTTTATGTAAAGATTCAGATCATCATGTAACAGAGAAGGAAATTCAGCAAATGTTGAAATCAGAGCAGCAATCACTGTTGGATCATCTGCACCAGACGACTGACAGAGTAGCAGGAGAAACGTCACTACTGGCCATTACACAGCATGAAAATGATCAGCTTCAGCAGCAACTGGATATATTAAAATCTGAACAGGTATGTTTATAGAAACCTGTATGGTAAAGAAAGTTACAAGGAGTACATCTGTGCAAAATAATGAAAGTTAATGTTTATCTTAAATATGCCTTTTGCTTCTGGGCTTTTGTTTGTTGTGGATATGTTGATTAGTGGTTAAAGGGGTGGGGGTCATAGGAGTGATCTGTTTCATAGCTGTATGTTTAAGAATTCTCAAGGAGTGTGTGAAGGGGTTCCTTTTTAATGGATGTATGAATAGATCAAAAGAAATAAAATATTAAATTTAGTGAAAGTAGCAAAAAATATTAAACTAAAATTAAACTTTCAGTTTTGGTAAATTCGTTGCCATCAGTTAAAATATTATGAAGCAAACCCTAATTATTGCATTTTGTCTTCAATACAATTGTAACATCCTATCTTACTCAAAGAAAGTAAAAGTTTTAATGATTCTAGATTTTTGTTGGAGAGGTTAGGAAAGAGTTGATTATTTTTTCCAAGACACTTCTACCTTTTTTATGATTAGTTCTCCAGCTCTCCAGTATACCCACTCAAACAAAAAATAGGAAAGAATGCAGACAATTCACTATACTTTCTCACTAATTATGTTCGATTAAACTTGCAAAACAAAATGTAGAACCTTTAACAACCCACTGCCACTACATTATAATGTTCTCTCAATTTAATTTTTCTGGATGGGAAGTGGAGAAATGGAAGGTGAATATATTTTTATATTTAATATTATATTTTCATATCAGAAGATCTTAAAAGCCAGTTGGGCCTTCACCTAACCTCCATTTTTGGAGGTGCAATTATGCCTGCATTTTTGTATCCATGCTGAATTGCAGATACAAATACAAATAGTATTATCTCTACTTGCTTGTGAGTGCAAACAGATAGATAGATAGATATTTTATTAATATTTAAATAGAGACAGGCATCAAAAATCTGGCCTTAAATCTACACGCAGTGATTTAATAAGTATTGTAGCAAAAGTTAGGTTTTTCATAGGCACCGATACCTTAGACTTTGTCCTCGACCAGGTTTTTTAGGTTATCATATGTATTTCTTGACAGTTTTAAAACAGTTTACTGTTAAGAGTCCACATGACTATTATTACCAAAGTGGATATCAGGCTAACTTTTCACTTGTCCTTCCTCAGTTGTGATGTATGCTTCTTAGCCTTAGCCAAAAATCTGGGCCATAGAGTCCAATGCTAAATTCAGTGCACTGTGTGCTAATGTAGAAAAATAGAGAAGAAAAATAAAACGAGGTTTGAAATAACAAGAAAAATGACCAAAGTATCAAAATTTACAAAATATAATTTGATATGTAAATGATAAACAGGTCCCTGACTATCTCACTGGCTTGAGAATTGATGCTATTTCTTGCCTTTCCAGTCAAGCACACAGCATGATCTGGTATTCACTTCCTTTGTGAAGGAACAGCTGAGCTTTTAAACTAAGAACTCAGCCCTTTAATCCACTCACTGAATAAATTTGGGACTGTGTTTCTACTCCAAATCAAGCTTCTCTCCAGACTACCTAACTGACTTGTCATTCCCCTGAAAATTTTCTTGAAAACTGTCATGCAGCCATCGTAGTCTCTGGCACATGCCCATTGAACTTCATATCAGTTCACTAAGTAATAGTGATTTTCAAAGGAAAATATGGTTTGTAAGTATGCTTTACATTACTGAATCACTAGAGCAAGAATGTGCAGATATATTTTGAATTTAGGAAATCTCTTAATTGTACAGATTTGGTTTATGACTGCAAATAAAAACTAGATAATAGTTAACAAATGTTTAAATGTTAATATTATGTTTAGGTGTCAGGTGGACATGTTTAAAATTATTATTATATGAAATTAGCAGCTGTAATGAAATACAGAAAATTTGGACTTCCTTCCTTATTTTTAACTCTTTGCAATATGTGTATTTCCATTCAAAGGCTGATTTACGGCTACAGATGGAGGCCCAGCGCATTTGTCTCTCTCTGGTTTATTCAGCTCATGTAGACCAGGTCCGTGAGTACTTGAAAGCTGAAAAAGAGAATGCACTCTGCAGCCTTAAAGAGAAGCTCGTCTGTAGTCATACACAAGAGATGAATGAGCTTAAGAAAATGCATCAACTGGAGCTCCAGACCTTGAAAGGTCAACAAGCAGGTATTTTGTTGAAAATGATAGGAGAGAAGTTCTCTGTGAAAAAATATTTCTTTAAAAGAGAGCATGTGACCAGAAAAGTTGGAGAAAAATTTTTCTTCAGTTGTCTAACAAAATAGTTTCTTCTATCCAATAATTCCTTTTTTATATTTAAATGTTTTAACTCAAATTATTGTAAAGTTACAAGAAGCCCATTATGTAGTACACACTGTGTATTATTCAACATAATTTTGAAAAATCTTATGTAAGCTATCACTTTTATTATGATTATATTTATTAATAGATTGTTGTATTCAAATATATTTTTTGCTATTTGTCTTAGGGCAATCATTTTAGAGGGTTACATTAAAAAAATGTTTAGGTTTGTATTCCGTATTGAAATCATACTAGTTAAATGTAGTAACACAATCCCTTCTTTGTCCTTTGTCTTGATTATGTCATTCCCCTCCTTGAATCCCTCCACTGGCTCCTTATCCACTATTCAAGCTTGTTTATCACCACCTTCAAAGCTCTGCATAACTCTGCCCCTCCCTTCTTATCTGAGTGTGTCTCACTTCATGTTGCTATCCCCCCCATGGCTCCTCCATTGACTGCTCATTTGTCAATCACTTCTGTGCCTTCTGACATGTTTCCCCCTATATAGTATCAACTTCCTGAACTTATTGACATACCACGCCATATTTAAGTCCCTCTTAAGGACCCATTTTTGTCATGCTGACTAAATCTAGCTGACATGTATATTAAGAAAAAAGTATATGTTCTTCTTTGAGTAATGTCCCTATGGGTGATCCTCTTCAGGTGAGCATGTGCCCCATGCACCTTTGGAGACTTTTGGTAGCAGTGCCTGTTCGGTTCACACATCCACACTTGCTATCCTCATGCCTCATGCCAAGGATATATAGGGCATTGTTGATGAACTGCCCTCAGTTCCTTCTCAACCACATTGGCCTGAGACAAAGTGTCTAGTGAAGCTACTTCTATCTAACTTACCCTTTGGAATAGTTTAGTTTAGTTTAGTTTTAACATAGTATTTGGTTTTACTAGTTTAGTTCAGTGTTTTATTTTTGGGACCTTTTACTTACCCCTCCTCAAGGGTTTCTCTCCTCAGAGGGTCTCCTTCTTTGAGGGAATCTTAAATCCTCAGGTTATGCCTGGTTCCCTTGGATTTAAACATTGTGTCACTTGTTGGGACCCTTCCCAGTTAGTGATGGTCACCCTTGCTCTAGACACTCACATTCCTTCTAAATATGAGATTTGCTCAGGGTTCAAAAGTAAATATAGAGAGAACAGGGAAATAAAGCTGAGGCTCCTCATGATGGAGCACTTCCTCTGACCTGCATCAGACCCAGGGCTGGATACCACCTGCCCTGGTACAGCAGTCTTCCAGTGACCATAGTTGACCTCTGCAGCTTGATGACCCATAAGACCTTCACAGGAGAGACTGGCGGGAGAAAGCACCAAGTCACCTAGCAAGAGGAGCTCTAAATCTCAAAAATAAGTTGGTGCTAAGAGCCCTGTCCTGTCAGAGACCTTGTGTCCCAAGCAAGGGTACTGCCAAGGCTCTAAGCATTCCTGGTACCAAAGGTCCCTCCATGTGGAAGGCTTTGGGTATTTCTAAGCCCCACAGTACCCATCGATCACTGCTAAAGCCTGCCCCAGTACCATCCAAGCACAGTCAAGATGCTAGGTTCTCTAAAGATTCTACAGCTAGGAAGACAGTAATGTCTATGGCCTCCACTTCTTCCTCACTGTGTACCGTATCCAAATCGACAGTACAATCTGGTCGACTGTTATCCTTGCACCCTGCATCATCCTCAGTACCACTATATTCTACTGGCAAGCCCTGCCAGGTTTCCACACAGATTCACCCGGTACTGCAGGAATATAGCTTTTCTAGGGACCTGTTTGTATCCAATGAACCTGAATCCCCCTTGCTTACAGACCCGAGAAGACTCTGGGTACAACAGTCTCACCTACCACAGTATTTCACTCCCCTCCAGTACCGACTGGTTCCCTGGTACCCACTGGAATGGATGGACAACCTGCAGTTGCACTATTGTCTGCATTCCCCATTCATTATGGGAATGAAAGCAGCTTTGACTCTCATATCTCTGTCCAAGGCTTATTTGACTACCAACCTTGACCCAGTCTCCCCTGTGGGGGGACGTGGTACCCATCTCCTTTGTGGTGGATGCAGTGAACGAGCATAATAGGCCACACCATGGCAAAACCATCCTGCATGACAAGGAACAAAAACTGTTGGACCTCTTGGGTTGTAAGTGTTACTCATCTACCCCCAGCTATTCAGGATTGCCAACTGCCAGTTGCTTGTTGCAAAATACAACCACATAAATTATTCAAAGTTTGATTACTTTATTGAATATTTGCTTTAGGAACACTAAGAGCAATTCAGGCCACCATTGCTGAAGGTCAGCTCCTGGCAAGAACTTCTTTTCAGGCTTCTCTTGATGTGGCTGTTAACAGCAGCCCACTCCATCTCTACAGCAGTTATCATGTGACATGCATCCTGGCTACAATCATCAGGAACCTCCAGGCTATCCAGTGAATCCATGGATGATTCCTTGCATTCCCTAAAGAATTTAAGAGCTACTCTCCACTCACTAAGGATTTATACACTTGCAAATAAAAGGAGATTCAGCAGGTCACAGACAGATCAAAGATCTCATTTTCCAGCTTACCATAGACCTTCAGAACCTTCCAGGAAAAACTTAGGTTCCAGAAGGGAAAAACATCAGCCATTATGACTGTCGCAGCACAGTCATCTTCGTCAACCAAGGATTCATTCTGATACTGTATCTTCATCGAGGGCCATGAACAATCCCATTATCTGGATTTACAGTTGCATCATCCTGCCTCCCACCCACCCCCCTCCTTTTGGAGATGATCACTCCTATTTTTGTACCTCATGGGAGCAGATTACTTGCGACAGATGGTTTTGGTGGTAATAACATTGGGCTTATGTCTATGCATCTGCTCCTTCCCTGTCCTTTTTCAGAGAAATCTCACGAACATCTGCAGGGGCAAGAAGTCCTATCCCTTCTTCTGCACAAGCCCCGGCCACCTGGGGCTGACAGCCAGAACTCTTCTTCTTTTTTTTTTTTTTTTTTTTTTTTTTTAAGGTACACATCTCGCATCCCACTCAAGGGAGGTGCGCCAAATAGTTTGAAAACCACTACTTTAGAGTCTCCCCAAGACGATTTGTCTCTTATGTGGACAGAATTAAAGAGGCTCCCATTTTGACCCAGAGACTATTCAAGTGGGTTTCAGCTGGACACTTGCTTGTTAAGAGGCTGCTAAGGTTCAGCTCCCTCCTATGCCCATTCCACCAAATTGCAATCTACTTCCATTGCCTTACTCCTAACAACACGCATTGCAGAAATCTGCAAAGCTGCCACATGGTCTTTGGTGCTCACTTTCTCTAAACTATGCCCTAATACATGCCTCTAGGGCAGACACTGCCTTTGGTACTGCAGTTCTACAACAGCCTCAGACTGGGTTCTTCAGTATCCATCTCCTTTAAGGAATGCAGCTCAGGAGTCACTTGAAGTGGTGCACCCATAGGGAAATTATTCAAAGAAGGAGAGGATACTTGTACAGTAATTAGAGTCCTTCGAGATTTTAGTCTTGTCGGTGCTACGCTACCTGCCCCCCTTCCCTTCTTTTTTGGAGTCTTGTTTCCATTAGACTTTGTAATACAGAAGGAACTGAGGGTAGTTCATCTGATGCTGCCCTTAGTAAGGGGCACGAGGTTAGCTAGGGCACATGTGTGGACCAAACAGGAACCGCTACCAAAAGTCTTCCATCATGGGCTCATGGGGCACATGCACACCTGAAGTGGACCACCTAGGGTCAAATATCTAGAAGAACTGCTTAAATTGTTATTCTACAAGGTAAGCAACATCTCCTTTCCCATTCCCCCAATTTCTGTCTATTTGTCTGTCTGTCTACATTGTGAACCTTCTTGTCTGTTTGAAAAGTGTGTGACATCTAATGCATGCTACAATAAATAAGTTAATAATATTAATAATCTGTATTAATAGATGACGAAGGCAAATCTACAGTGATGCTTATAGAAAAGCTAAGCAAGGCAGTGTCTGAGGAATGCTTTAGGCTCACACAGGTAAGACTTTGTCAAAGAAACACTTTTTTACATAGGAATTTTGAAAATCAAGAATTGTTTATATATTGATAGAATTATTTCTTCTTAGTTCTTCTCACCACCCCTAACAAACTTTCATCAGAGCTTTTTCCTCTCCCAGTAATCCTCCAGTTTGAGACCGAGAAACCAGAACATTTTTCTTTCCTTTATGTATTTCCTTGACTCCCGTATTTTTCCCCACAATGTTCTGTATATAGTACTTCTGAAATCTTGCTGTCTTTCTGTAAACCTCTGCAAATGGCCAAAAATCATAGATTCATAGATTTTAATGCCAGAAGGGACCATTATGATTAACTAGTCTGACTTCCTGCAAAACACAGGCCAAAGTACTTTACCCAGTAATTTCTGCATCAAGACCATAACTTCTGTTTGAGTTATAGCATATCTTTTAGTCTTGATTTGAAGACTTTGTGATGGAGCATCCACCTTGTCCCTTGGTATATTGTTCCAATGGTTAACTGTTTTGCTTTTTTTCTGCTAGCTTAAAGAGTCTTCTATTATCAGAAATCTCTTCCCTATATAGGTGCTAAATCACCTCTTAACATTCTCTTACATAACCTAAATACATTGAGATTCTTTAGTCTTTCACTATAAGGCATGTTTTCCATAATTCAGGTCATTCTTGTAACTCTTCTGAAATCTTTCCAATTTTTCAACATTCTTTTTGAAGTGTGGACACTAGAACTGGACACAGTATTCCAGTAATGGTCTTACTAATGCTATATACCTAGGTAATACCACCTTCCTTCTCTTTGGTAGTCCCCTGCTTCTACGTCCAAAAACTGTAGGCATAGTAGCTAGAGCATCGCACTGGGAGTCCCTGTTCAGAGGATTATCAACCATGACTCCTGTCTCCTTTACAGAGTTACTGTTTTCCAGGATATAGTCCCCCATCTTAGAAATATGACCCACATTCTTTGTTCCTAAATGTCTGACCTTGCATTTGGCTATGTTAAAACACATGTTGTTCAAATGAGCCCGCCTGACCAAGAAATGTAGGTCAATCTCTGTGACTGACCTATTCCCAGCATTATTTACCATTTCACCAATTTTTATGTCGTCTGCAAATTTTACCAGGAATGATGTGTATTTCCTTTCAAATCATATCTAAAGATGTTGACTAGCATTGGGCTGAGAACAGATTTCTGCAAGACCCCACTATAGACACACCCAAGATCATGATTTCCCCATTTACAGTGTATTATTTGTCAGTTAAGCAGTTTTTAATCTATTTAATATAGGCTGCATTGATTTTTGTCAGTGCTAACTTTTTTATCAGAATGTCACGCAGACTAAGTCAAATGCCTTTCAGAAGTCTATTATGTCAACACAGTTACCTTTATCACCAAACTTGTGATATTAAAAAAATTCAAAGATGTACGTACATTATCTTCTGCCATCCAAAACTGGGCAATTTACATGAAACTGGCCAAGCTAGATATTTACTTTGAATATAAGAAAAAAAACCAAAGTCTTGCCTTCTTTACTTTGAGTCCATATGCTAGCTCTAGCAGAGTAATCACATAATTGTATAGATATTACCGTTGTATTCCCCCTCTCCTTACTCCTACCTTCTGTCCTGTGACCACCTCCTTACATAATGTCTAATCTAGTTTATCTCCTCTGAACAGAGATCATGTCTTCTTTCTCTTTTGGGAGTACCTATTAAAATTGTGGTCACTGTTATACATTTTAAATTATGTACAGGACATTCAAGTGATTTATGGTCAAAACAAGAGATAATGACACTTCTTAGTACAAAAAACTCCTCTCCATATGAAGTTAGTCAGAGTTACTTCCCTGACTAAACAAGTTTTTATTGAATTGTATTCATGCTATACTAATACTAGGGAGCAAATATAGGGAGAGATTGAACTGGATTTCATTATGACTTACACACACCATCAAGGGAACTGTTAACTAAATTCCAACTGCAGATGCTTTAGTATTAGTGGTGTTAAAGCCAAAAAGAACACAGCTTCACATTAAGTTTCCAGGTTGAGTTTGTACGGCTAGCAGTTAGAGAAGCTATCCTTCTATTTGTAAGTTAAGCATATTTATTTTAGAAATCATTGAGTCAATAAACAAGGAACCCTGCACTGCTATTTCTGTAGTCATTTTTTTCAGAGTATAGCCATGCTTTCAGATGCTATATGGATAAATCTTTTTTTTCCTTCAGCCAACTCATTGTTAAAATGCCATTCATCCTGGACAATCTAGCACCAATAAACTTGAGGCATTCTTTTCATTTGTGTTTACATGCATTTCACGCCATCCCCTTTGTTTGTGCTAGTCTGATGTATTCTTGAGACTAGATTGGATAATGACTTCAAAAATCTTAGAAACACTTTTATAGCATTCTCGTAGATTGTATTCTACAATACAGGATACTTCTCACCAGCAAAGGAGCAGGAAGTCAAAGGGTACGTCTACACTACGGGATTACTCCGAATTTACGGAATTCGATTTTTTGAAACGGATTGTATAAATTCGATTGTACGCGGCCACAGTAAGCGGATTAATTCGGCGGTGCGCGTCCATGTACTAAGACTAGCGTCGAATTCCAGAGCGTTGCACTGTGCATAGCTATCCCATAGTTCCTGCAGTCCCCCCCGCCCATTGGAATTCTGGGTCGAGATCCCAATGCCTGATGGGACAAAAAATATTGTCGCGGGCGGTTCTGGGAACATCCTCCCCCTCCCTCCGTGAAAACAACGGCAGACAACCATTTCGCGCCTTTTTTCCTTGGTGAACTGTGCAGACGCCATACCTCGGCAAGCATGGAGCCCGCTCAGCTAAAGACAGCAGTCATGAACATTGTAAACACCACGCGCATTATCGTGCAGTTTATGCTGAACCAGGACCAGAAAAGCCAGGCGAGGAGGAGGCGGCTACGGCAGCGCGGCGACGAGAGTGATG